>JAGSMP010003516.1:0-10059 GCA_029286625.1 Parnassius orleans | reverse complement strand
GTTAAAATCGCAGTTCGTTAAACAACACATTAGAGATTAATTTTGCCCTTGTGTTTAACGATAATTCTTGCATAAATATTATTTATCAATAACATTACGATCACTTGAGTATCATAGCTATATATTGCAGGTGTTAGGACTTCTTTTCTGTAGTAAGAGTCCGTTTGGGTAGGTTCCATTCTTTGACCTATTTCTGCCGCCAAGCATATTGCGTTCACTGAAGTACATACATGTCTGAATGTGTAATGTGTTGTCTGAAGGTTATGGAGAACCATTATAATTACAGGGTGCGAAGCATTCTATCTTACTCCTCACAGGTGACAACGCATATGTAGCCTTATTTGTGTTAAGTTGGCTACAGGTGTCCATGGGCTGAAGTAGCCACTTACGATCAGGTGGACTGTAAGTTCGTTTGTCATTTCAGTTTTATAAAAAAAAAACTGCAACATGAATTTCGACCATTCTCTCATAGAATATCAGCTCAAAACAGCAGTATAAATATAAATATAGCCAGAGACCCTTTATACTGAGATATAAGTATCAATCTTTACCTCTCTACACCCCATATAAAAAGTACACTGTACTATATCTAACGGGTATCGAGCATGGGTATGGAAAGGTTAACCGATAGGATTGTGGGAACATAAATATTCGGATATAGTATGTGCCACAAGGCCAAGTGCTTCAAATACCTAACTACCAAGTTGCGGATCCTCAGTTTGAATCCAAACAGAAACTGTGACAACACAAGTTTGTTGGGCTTTTTTTATAAAATAAGGGTGACAAACAAACACACAGTCCGCCTGATAGTAAGTGGATGCTGTGGCCCATTGAGATCTGCGTTTATCCATTTTTTAAACGTAACCACACTAGGATTTTCTCCTGTATCGTGGGGGTAGTTTAGAAACATAAATTGCACAAGGACAAACATCCAGACCCGGAACAATTACATGCAGGTCATATAAATACTTGTCCCGTGCGGAATTCGAACCCGCGGTCCTTAGTGCTGCAACTCGATTGCTAAGCCACTGCGCCACGGAGCCGTCAAATTAAGAACCACAATGCAGATGAGGACTGAGATGGAATGCTTCGTTTCCAGTAAAAAGGGTCTCCGGTTCTCTACACTCACCATACGAAACAGCAGTATTAAAGTGTCATTTTACGCTGATATTCTGTGAAAACGTGGTCCTACCCCGGTCGAATCGATATATTCCTGCCACAATCATAATATATAAGTACAATCTATCACAGAAAATAATTATTAAAAAGATAAAAAGCGTTAGAAATGTGTCGCATGTCTCGAACGCTGCCCTACAAAGATATGTCGAATGACCTCTCGTTCGAAGTAGAAAGAAGAATGAAAAAACATATTCGTCAATAACTTCAAGCGTAGTGTAGTTAATGGAAACACCATTAACTAACGGCATAGATGTTATATGGACTTATAAAATCCAACGAATTCTTTTCCGCACTGAAAGCTGACAATTAAAACAATTTTACGGTATTTTATTTTATTTGAGATAATATATTTAAAGTAAAATATAACACAATATACAAATAAAGTAAAATCCTCCTTCGGCATCAATTACGTCACTAAGCCGTTGACGCATTGATCTCACCGTATTGTAACAAAAATTACTTCCTCGCCATAAATTTTCAATAGACCTTTTTTTTTTTTTTAACATGTCCCCTTAAATTTGCAATAGACCTTATTTCAGTATTATCCCAAAGTTGTATCATTTTCCTCCACAAGTTTTCTATTGGATTTAAGTCCGGACTGTGAGCAGGAAAAAGTGATTCGCCTGAAGTTCCATTTTCGCTTAAATAATTTTGTACTATCCTGCCGTTGTGGACAGAGCTATTATCTTGAATGAATACGTTTTTCATACTCATTCGGTTAAAATACTCTGGCTGGCAGTAAGCACTTCTTCAATGATTTCTTTATATTGTTGCCCATTTAACCCTTAATTTGGTAATGTGTACTGTAAGATACAATCATTAAAAAAAAATCTTCAGCAATATATAAACATTTTATTTGAAATCGATCGATTTTATCTTAAAGATGGATTAAGTAACAACACTAAAAAAACTATAAACTGCATTTTCGACTCATTCCCATCCCTAGTTATGTCATTCTGCAAAGATGTCACGTCATGGGAGCAACCCATCTGTAAGTAATATCGATTTTATCTGTATTTTTATAGTTTTTGACACGAAATATTCGTTGCAATGTTTTTGTATTGAACTAAACTAAAGATTTCGATAAAATCTTGTCTTGAAATATTTTTCTAGGCCTAGTATGCATTCTAACCTAATTGTATCCACACAGATACATTGCAAAAACCAGCTAAGTTGTGTAACATAATACTGTATCTGAGGATACACCGTCAAAACTTAGTAAAACAATGCTTGACGTTTGAAGTTATATTATATACTAATACTAATACGTAATACTATATTTTATGGCTGTGTGAGTAACCCTGCCCCGCCAAATCTAAGATTAATATCTGATTTATGAATTTGCCTGATGTTTTATGTAGTATTTTCGTGTTATGGTGTCTTTTGTTTTATTTTGCTTTGGTTTGGTTTTGGTTGCATATGTTTTTATTTTATTGTCCATAGATACTTCAACGGGCTAGGTGTAACCGCATTTTGCACTATTACCTGAAAGAAATGCAGTCTGATGGTAGTGAGCTGTCAGACGTTGAAGAGAGGAGTTCTTCCAACCTCCAGATGAAGACTGTTTCAGTTCTTCTCCGCCTTCCATAGATTCGTCACTCGAACGAATGAATATACTTGACAGAGATGACGAAGATCCCTCTTCTGTAACACCAGCTGCGTCACTTTCTGTGACTCACGATCGATCCGATTCGCCTTCGATTCTTGATGTAGCGCTTTCTCCTGTATTGAATGCTGTATTTCCTTCCAATGACAAAATTGATTACAATTCTTTACCTTCTATAAGTTCGATTCCATTATTGCCGTCACCAGCTTTACCTGTGCCAGTTACTCCATCTACATCACGTGGTCAAATATGCACGAGATCTAGAAAGCGCGGACGAGACATGCAACCCCGACTACTAGTAAAAAGAGCAAAACGACTACAATTAAATTTCCACTGGAAAAAAACACGCTTTTCCCACAGTGCTTCCATAGAACCAGTTGTATTTACAGATCCACCTCCTGAAGACATTTCTCCACGAAGGTACTTTGCACTGTTTTTCTCCGATGAAATCATTACTGAAATTGTAAATCAAAGTAATATGTATTCTGTAGAAAAAACAGGTCGCTCTGCTAACATAACGAAGCCAGACATTGAAAATTTTGTGGCTATTCATATTCTTATGGGGGTTGTAAGAATGCCGTGTTATTTAGATTACTGGAGTTCGCGATTGAGGTATCCGCCAATTGCAGACATTATGCCTTTGAAGAAATATCAGCTAATCCGGATTTATTCACTTCGCTGATAATAATGAACCGAGTACGGATAGATACCAAAAGGTTCGACCTGTAGTTGAAAGTGTAAGACAAAACTGCTTACGTATTGCTGAAGAAGAGGACAGATTTAGCATTGACGAGATGACTCTTCCTTACAAAGGTAAAAAGGCTGGCAACAGGCGTCAATACAATGCAAAAAAACCAAAGAAGTGGGGCTTCAAAGCTTTTGTACGAAGTGGAGTGTCTGGATATGTTTACGACTTCCTTTTATACGGGGGTGACGATACCTTCCGTAGTTTACAATTCAGCTCAGAGGAACATTCGTTAGGGTTTGGAGGTAAAGTAGTAGGCTCTCTATCAATCGATTAAAAAAAGGCCATGCTTTGTATATTTCGATAACTACTACACATCTCTCGAGCTAGTAGTGTACTTGAGAAATGAGCTGGGAATATTCAGCCTTGGTACTGTAAAGGCTAACCGCTTGCGAGGATGTCAAGAGAAATTAGATACAGATAAAGTGCTAAAAAGAAAAGGTCAGGGATCATTTTCGCAGATAGTTTGTAATCGCAATAAAGTTTCAGTCGTAAAGTGGTTAGATAATAAGCCAGTTACCTTGGCCTGTTCATTTGCTGACGCATATCCAGTTAGCAAAGTAAATAGATATTCCAAAGAACTGAAAACGCGGACGAATGTAGATTGTCCGCAGGTTGTAAAATTTTATAACATGCATATGGGAGGTGTTGACTTGGCAGACATGTTGATAGCCCTTTATAGGACCCAAATGAAAAGTCGCAGGTGGTATATGGGCATTTTTGCTCAGATGCTAGATATCAGCGTAAATAACGGATGGATTCTATATCGAAGATATTGTGCCCAGAAAAATCTCAAGAAAACCATGTCACTCAAAGAATTTCGATGCCAAATTTTTTTGTCATTGGCATCCAAACAGATAGAGCACCATGATGTTCCGTATTGTAACCAAAAATTAAAAAAACCTGTAGTCCTCGACCATTCGATGACACAAGGTATGATGGAGCAGATCACCTGCCAATTTTCAAGGAGAAAGGTCGTTGTCGCCTCTGTAAACGGGTCAAACTAGCATTTGTTGCTCAAAATGTAGAACAAGGTTATGTATGACTAAAGCCAGAAACTGTTTTTTCGATTTCCATATTAAAAATTAAACATTTTTCTCGATTTGTTTTATTTTTCTTTCAGAACCTAATTTTGGCAATGTATCTATCTCTCAGATACACTGTCAGTTGCATATCATTATGTCCGTATTTGGCAGTGTATCCTGCTAGATACGGAGGATTTTCAGAAAACTACAAGATTCATTTTTTTTTTAAATATTTTTTTAGGATGCTAAATAAGTTACTTAATTGATATTTGTCGAAATTTCTATAAAAATTAAAAATAAATTGCCTTGCCAAATTAAGGGTTAATCGTCCACCAACCTCGATCAATTCTCCCGGACCATTTTGGCACATCCACCCCCAAAAACCCAATGTGATTCCGCCACTTCTGTTATTAGTTATTATATTTATCTCATCGTATCTGGTGTTATTAATACTCCATAAAGATAAACGACCACAAGCAGATGGGCAAAATACTTTTTCATCTATAAAAATTACATTTTCGAAGTTGTTATTTATATAGTTTTGTGCAAAGTGTAAGCGTTGTGCTTTGTGCCTTGACGTAAGTTTAAGCTTTTTTGCACGTATTGTGTGATGAACAACTTGCTCATGAAACCGTCGCCTTATTTTACTCTGAGATAAACCGAATTCAATTGATAAATTGCGTGAATTAACAAAGCGATTGTACATAGATCGTTGTACTATTTTTCTGTCTTCTTTGATGCTGGTTCGACGTGGGCGTCCTGTCGTTACGTGATTTTGGAGATGCCTTCGCTCAATCCAACAATATACAGTATTTCTATTTAAAAACAAATTTATAATTAGAATTAAACCTATCTTATAGAAATCTAAAAAGCATGGTGAACAAAATAAAACTTACGGATATAGGGATATGCCTAGTTCATTAGATATGTATGTTACAGAGACGCCTTCTTTTTTCAGGAGAACAATTCTATATTTCATTTCATGGTTAATACGAAATGAATTCATATTGTTTTAATAGTCTTAATAGTATTATTTAATATAAGTATTGTTTGCAACCTTACATTTTGTAAAGCTCCAACGTCTTCGATAGATGGCGTTGGCTTCGAATTAGAAGTCGTTAGCGTTAGGCCCGCAATTTGTATAGGTCTGCGATTTATTTTCAATAAACGAGATCGAGTCAGATCGACTCGAGATCAGTACGCACTTGTGGTCTTTTATTTAAAATTCGCATGCTACAGTTCAGTTCAACTCATTGTTCTCAAAATACCACCCGGTGCCTTAACATTGGCCCATACGAGCCGGATCGTTTGGACAGGCCTTTGAGTTCAAAGCGGCCACCGCTGGCTCGCTTCCGTGTACTTGTAGTGGATCGCTACAGAGGTACACGAGCTCCGCACCAGCGGCGACAGCTTCACCCAGCATAGGCGGTGAGCAGAGCCAGCTTAGCGGATTAGTTCAGGAGTGGCCACCAGAGGGCGCCACTCTCAGAACACCCCACGACGCAGCAAGGTGACGCAGACGCAGCCATCACACGACGTCACAGAGGACGTCACGCGCAGTACAGCTGGCAGCCAGGGGGCGCCACTTGCAGGTTCAAAGGTGTTTGGGTGAAGTGCAGTTTCGTGAGTAAAACTTGTTTATAAACATCATCCACAAATCAAGTGAATTTGAACTCTATTCTAACGTCAATTTAAACTTTGAAAAGTGAAGAACTATCTTGGACTTGTAAAATTTAAGGACAATTTTAGACTTAGTTTATTTTAGTATTTGTCAATTTGTGTGCATGTTAGTATTAGGACTTAGAATAATTTAAAGAAAACGGGGAACAAACCTATGCCCGATTTCTATCAGATTTTGTGTGTTTCAAACACTTGTAAATTTTCAAAAGTGTCTTGATACTTGTATTATTTCGAGGATTTTAGTTTGCCAACATAGATTTGAAACATTTTGTTTTAAATAAAAACAAGTTTTATATAGTTTTATCAACTTTACATTGTTATTTACGAGGTTAAATCAATTTAGACACATTTTATTTATTTACAAAATCAAATAAATAATAAAATGGAAGGATTAATTAATGTATTAAAAGATCAACAAAATGTTATAACAAAGGGATTAACTAATTTTAAAAAATGCGGTAAAGATAGGTTAACCATAGAGTATGTAGAAACAAGACAAGAATTATTGGAAACGGATTGGGCATTGTTTAAAGAAAATAATACTAAGTTATACGAACGTTTCAAAGCAGAAGATATATCAAAAAAGGTTGTTGATATTTATGATGCTACAGAGGACACTTATATTGTTTACAAAAGCTTAATGAAAACTACCCTTAACACAATTCGGTCAGCTAAAGATTCTTTAAATCAAACCAATACTTCTAGCACCGTTAATAAATCAAGTAGTTCTTTCGTAAAGTTGCCCAAAATATCCATTCCAACATTCTCAGGAAAATATGATGAATGGACAACATTCCACGATCTGTTTACCTCATTAGTACATAATAATGAATCTTTAGATAATGTACAAAGGCTTCATTATCTAAAGAGCCACCTTCCGGTGAAGCAGAACAATTGATTCGTTACACACCTGTAACTGATGCCAATTATATTCAGTGCTGGAATCAATTACAGAAGCGTTATAACAATAAGAAATATTTAACAAATTGTATTCTTAAACGGTTGTTTAATCAAAACGTATGCAGGAGTCATCTACAGCTCTGAAGGAGTTACTTGATACCACTTGTGACTGTCTTAATGCGTTGAACAATTTGGGTATTAACGTGAGCACATGGGATCCAATTATAATTCACATAGTTTCATTTAAATTGGATAACGAGACGCGTAAGCAATGGGAGCTTAGTGTTGGCAACAATGACTCAGCAATGACTTACCAACTTTCAACCAATTTAAGTCTTTTATAGAAAATCGGTTTCGTGCATTAGAATGTTTAGATCCTAAAAGGGTACCAGTTCACCAGGGCAACAACATTAACCCTTATTTCGAATTAGTCCGGTAGGATGGACAAGTACTTTAAAAAAATCTGTTGCAATTCTAATTTAGTATATATTTAACTTTTTAAATAAACGTTAGAAAATATAATAAAGGAAAGGTAGAAAAATAAATTAGTGACCTGGCAATATGTCATCTGTCACTTATTGAGCAAGATGGCGACGACACGGAAGTCTTCAACTTTACTCAAGGTATTTATATGGTTTTTATATTATTTATTTTTTACAATGGATTTTGTTGTGATATTTGTTGTCATATAGATAACGCATACATTCACTAACAAAACAATATAGTAATTGCAGTTTATTTACTTAAAATAGACCTGCATAGTTGTCCGCCACGCCGGACCGTACCGAAACTACGGCAATGCACACGAAGTTTTACTTGTCCATGGCAGCGGACTTTGTCAATAACATTGTATATATATGTATTTCCTTTCATGACAGTAAAGTATTTAGTTTATATAAATATCAATGGTTTTTATAATTATGAGCATACCTTTTATGAATATTAAATAATATATATATATCTATAAATTTTCTATAATTACGTACATATCATTACATAAAATCAGTACAAATCGTTACACTCTCGTGATATAGCCTTTATTTTTGTGGTGGTTTGCTTAGCTTTTTTTTTTTTGCTCTTTGACAGTGTCGCCTGCATGAACGCTCGAAAAAAATATTAGCACTTGTACCTAGAGAGCGTGCACCATCTGAAACAAGTGACAAGTCAAATTGGAAATGAGCTTGATGAGTCGCATGATTCTAACTCCTCCTCGCCTGCACCATCGCTTGCTTCCTCTTTAGAGCGCATGAATCTTTTGGATGGTTCCTCTGAAGCACTATCTGAAAACCAATCTGAAACAGACGAAGACCCAGATTTATCCAATGTTCCTCTAACTCCTATTTTACAAGAAATTCTACCTAATCCAACACAAGAACCAAACTTTCAAAACTTGCCCTCTATATCATCTTTACCATCTTTACATACCCCATCCCAGTCACTAAAAAAGAAGACAAACGGCTACTTTTGTAGAAAAAAGGCCAAGCACCTACAAAAGTTGACACTGACTTCAAATGGAAAAAGGTACTTTTACACAAAGCTCAAATAGAAGATCCAGTTATGTCTGGAGATGCCCCGCAGTTTTGTCACCTTTACAATATTTCTACTTTTTCTTCTCACCAGATATCATAACAGATATAGTCAATGAAACAAACGCTTATTCAGTCCAAAGAACTGGCCGATCCATACAGCTAACAGAGAATGAGTTGCGTGACTTCCTGGCAATACACATTTTGATGGGTAACCTCTGAGCTCTTATTTAGATTACTGGAGCATGAAGTTCAGATATGACAAAATAGCAGAAGTTATGCCTTTGAAAAGGTATGAGCAAATTCGACGATTTATTCATTTTGTTGATAACAATTTTGAAAATAGCGATAGATATTATAAGATTAGACCTATTATAGAGAAGATACGTAGAAATTGTATTGCTCATGAAGATGAAAATAGGTTCAGCATCGACGAGATGATGATTGCGTACAAAGGGCGTAAAGCCGGTAAACGGAGGCAATACATGAAAGATAAACCGATAAAATGGGGTTTTAAAAACTATGTTCGGGCAGGTACATCTGGTATGATTTACGATTTTATACTGTATGGAGGAGATGATACCTTTAGGAATCATAAGTTTACAGATGAAGAGCAATCTTTGGGTTTTGGGGCACATTGTTGCTCTATGTCAAACCACGAAATAAGCCTGCTATGGTATATTTTGATAACTTCTTCTCGTCGCCCGAATTAGTATATCTACTACAGAAAACTATGGTTTATTTTCTTTAGGGACAATTCGAATCAACCGACTGAGAGGGGCAGAAGATAAATTGATCTGTGAGAAGGCTCTCAAGAAGAAGAGACGAGGAAGTTATTGTCAGTGTGTCTGCAACAAAAACAAATTAGTTGTCGTAAGGTGGTACGACAACAAATGTACCACACTAATAAGTTCATACAGATGCTGATCCCGTCCATAAAGTGAAGAGATACTGCAAGGAAGCTAAGCAAAGAGTCGATGTTGATTGTCCTAATATGGTCAAGGATTATAATCAAAATATGGGTGGTGTTGACTTAGCTGACATGATGATATCGTTATATAAGACACCGTTCAGAACTAAACGCTGGTATATAGCGATATTTTCTCAAATGATTGACATTTGTAAACAATGCCTGGATTTTTATAGAAAGCAAAAAGCACGTGCTGCAGGTGGTCGTCAACTTTATGAGACTAAAAGATTTCAGATACGAAATATACTACGGTTTATTGAATAACAACAGAGCTGCTACCACCAACGGGCTGAAGGTACTTGTGTCCGCCATGTGTGCAAGCCTCAGACCACCTGATGATACCCGATTTGATAATGTGGGCACTTCCCATCTACGAAGGAGGAAGGCCGTTGTATGAATTGCAATAAGAAACAACTGTATACTGCTTA
>JAGSMP010003513.1:0-10034 GCA_029286625.1 Parnassius orleans | reverse complement strand
AATAGCGGTCATCGGGATGAATGACTATTTGCCGGTACATTTTCTCAACATCAGCTGTGAGAACATATTTGTGTAGCCGAAAGCGTAAAAGAATGGACAAAAGGTCGTCCTGTACCACGGGACCTACCATCTGTATATTATTCAAGGAAACACCAGAAGAAGTCGGACTGCTAGCATTGAAAACGACTCTTAATTTAGTAGTAGTGCTACTTTCCCGCAGCACACCGTGATGTGGTATAAAATGCATCTTACGTGGTAAATTATCATTCGCACATTTCTCCATATGACCCAGACTTTCATACTCTGACATAAATTCTTTGTACATCTCGTAGACGTGAGACTGACCTGCTAACCTGCGCTCTAGCGATAGTAAACACTTCTTAGCTCGTGGCCAAGAATCACCTAATACGTCAGGATTATGTTTTAAGGGTATCCTCACGCAAAATCGACCATTTGCCAGTCGCGTGGTGTTTTTTAAAAAGTGTTCTTCGCATAATTTTTCTTCATTTGAATAATGAGACGCAGGGCTTACCTTCGAGTTGCCAGAAGCGTACTTAGTGATTTTGTATACTGTCATCTAAATTCCAATGAGCCCATGTTGAAGTCTCCCAACATTATTGATCAGTTTGTCCAAAATATTGTTAGTATGCTCAAAGAACCGGGCTTTCAGGTTTACTGGTGGAGGAAGGTATACCACACAAATTAGTATTTTGGTAACTATGTTGTTGTTTTATATCAATTGAGACCCATAGATCCTCACGCATCTCCTCCAGCTTGAATGTCTGAAAGAAGGTATATCCCTAGAAACACGACTAAAACCCCAAACAGTTCAACAATTAGCTCTGCAAAGTTTCGTGAGACCAACTGCATTTATAAATTCAAATTTGACACCAAACAGTAATAATAATAGTAGTAATTTCAAGTTTGGTGTGCCAATAACCAGATAGGATATAGGCCTAATTTACACGAATAAATTCACGGCCCTCAAGCAAGGCTACCATTTGCATCACCACAAAATTCAATGCCACGTAATTTCAATAATCAATTTACCCAACAACACGAGCACCATTCCAAGTTGGTGGATTTAAATTGGCATTCCCCAACATCAAGTTCAAAAATACGGTGTGCAGAATCAACAACAGCCAACCAATTTAAATATGGCTTTCAACAACAGCCTAATCAATTCAAATACGACTTTCAACAACAGCCTAATCAATTTAAATATAATGCAACAACAGCAATCAATTCAAATTCGGCATACAAAATCAACCGCCCAAAAACGTTTACGACACTGACGTATCTATGCGTACCGCACCAATTAGGCAAAACATGACGACGAATGATTTGTTCTTTGGTGAGGAACCTTCAACGTCATCAAGATTTCTCTCACGATAATACTGACGGTTACTACGACCACTATGACGGTTTGGCAGAAGACCCTTCATTTGAAGGTCAGTACCTAGAAAATTCTAATGAAATTAATAATGAAGATAATGCAGTACCTGAAAATTTTCCGATAGTAGCCTTCGAAAGCCCTCCGAAATGATCCATCTTAATTATTGTGATAGCATTTTAAAATTACCTCATATACTAATTCCCGAAATAAATTCGAAATTTTTAATAGACACCGGAAGCAGTAGATCCTTTATTAGTCCTGCCAAGGCTGATCAATATTTTGAATTTAAATACAATGAACCTTTCACAGTTGTAAGTACTCATGCATAAAGCAGGCACGATGAAATAATTTTATACCGCTTTTAAAACATTCAAAACTACACTTCCACATAAATTTTACATACGATGTGGACGGTAGATACGACGGCCTTATTGGGTCAGACTTAAAAAAAATTAGCAGCTAATATCGACATGAACCACCAAATTTACGAACACCTAATACTGAAATTCCAATAATTTATAATCCACCTTATGAAATTAATTTAGAACCAAGATCAAAACACGAGTAAAATACCTACCAACTTACAAAACGGAGACGCGATCATTAATTTTACCCAATTTAGTGAGGAGTTCGTATGCCATGCTCTTATCAAGTGTGATAATTTCTTTGAAACCATTATTCAAAACGTGTCCAATGAAAAGGCTAATATTAAATTTATAGAACCGTTTAATGTAACTGTATTTGAAAATAATGCGTGTGTCATAAATGAGATAAATTCCGATTGCGAGATAGATGAGATTTTGAAAAAAATTTAATTAAACTACGATTAGATCATACAAATGAAGAAGAAGAACGAAAGCTATAACTAAATTATGCTATGAATACCGCGACATATTTTATAGTGAAAATTCCGCTTTCTTTCTAAATCAGGTAAAACATAATATTAGAACAGTTAACGAAGATCCTATATATATCAGACCGTATCGCCATCCACCTTCCCAAAATGAGGAAGTACAAAGACAAGTGACAAACTTCTTCAAGATAACGTAATCCAATTCTCACTCACCTTGGAGCGCACCGGTTCACTTAGTTCCAAAAACTAGATGCATCCGGGCAGCCTAAATTTAGAATGGTTATAGATTATCGGCGATTAAATGAGAATACAATAGACGATAATACCGTTACCTAATATAACTGACCTTTTTGATAAGTTAGGCAAGTCTATATTTTTAGTACCCTTGACTTGGCAGTGGCTACCACCAACTAGAAGTTAATGAAGCTGATAGGCCAAAGACAGCTTTCACAACTCAATCCGGTCACTATGAATTCAAACGCATGCCGTTTGGATTAAACAACTCCTGCAACTTTCCAGCGAGCAATGGATAATATCTTAAGAGGCCTCCAAGGTCTCCATTGTTAAGTACCCTCGATGACATAATTGTGTATTCAGCAAGTCTTCAGAACATATTGAAAAATTAAGGAATATTTTGATCGTCTCAGAAAAACCAATTTAAAAGTCACGTTAGACAAGTGTGAATTCTTGAAAAGTTCTATATCTAGGTCACACTATTATTACAAAAGAGGTTTGAAACCAAATGACGAAAAAATAAAAGCAGTACTAAAATATCCATTACCTCGTACAGCCATGGAAATAAAAAGTTTTCTCGGATTAGTAGGGTATTACAGAAAATTTATTAAAGACTTCGCTAAACTTACACAACCGCTAACCTCTTGCCTGAAATAGAAAAATAAAATTAAAATTACGAAAGAATATATAGACGCATTCGAAAGATGTAAAGAGCTTTTAACAAACGCCCAACTTTTACAATATTCCGACTTCTCTCGACCGTTCGTTCTCACCACAGATGCGTCGAACCTTGCTCTCGGTGCAGTTCTGTCGCAGGGACCTATCGGTAGTGATAAACCTACCTTTGCAAGTCGTACGTTGAACGATGCTGAAACGAAATACAGCACAATAGAAAAAGAACTTTTGGCAATCGTTTGGGCAGTCAAACATTTCCGCCCTTACTTATATGGAAAAAAATTTACAATTTACACCGATCATCGCCCTTTAGCCTGGTTAAATTCCATTAATGAACCGAATAGCAAACTAACTAGATGGAAGTTACGCCTATCGGAATTTGATTATGAAATAGTGTATAAAAACGGAAACAAAATTGTAACGCTGATGCTTTATCTAGAATTAAGATTAACGCCTTAACTGATAACGATGATGTTTCGATGCAAGTGAATATAGACATAAACGAGAAAAAACTTCAACGCCAGTTGAGCAATGTAGTCTCTAAAATTGTAAAGCTAGGTAAATTCAGTCAGGCGGAGGACGTGTAACAGTATCATCCGATTCGGAAACGTTGAGTATTCCCTCTTCGCATGGTAGACAATCTCCATATCAATACCATCTCCAAATAGTAGCACTGCCACAGCTTCTGAAGGACATAGTAGTAACAATACAGTACATTCGGCTAAAGACAGATACAGCAGGAATCCTAATTCTTCAGGAAGCGATTGATGCGAAACCAAATCAAATACTCGTTCATACCTGGAACAGAAATGAATGTTCAGTTAAAAACTTGTCTAGGGATAAACAAAACATATTGAAGTTCACTTACCATTAAACAATTTGGATTTAATAAAAAATTCCTGAAAGAGTATATTAGGCCTAAAATTAAATATTTCTTTTATTTCGAAGATGTCATACACCGCAAGCAGTTTTCGGAAGTCACAACGCAATTATTCAAAAGGATAGTGTTAAATTTTGAGATGTACAAAGAGGATAGTTTATGTAGAAGATGAAAATGAGCAACGCGAAATAGTTCTTAAATATCATTTAGTAAAATTGCCATAGAGGCATTAGGGAACATTAGTACATTTGAGGCGAACGTTTTATTGGAACAATATGGAACAAACGGTAGCGAGCATCATAAACTCATGTGAGGTTTGCAAGAAAATGAAGTATGACCGTAAACCCTAAAACCTCAACTTCAATTAACTCAAACCCAGTCTAAACCATTCCAAGAAATTTTCATTGATACCTTTTCGATAGAAGGTAAGTATTTTCTAACCTTGATAGACGCGTTTAGCAAATTAGGTCAAGCAATTGAAATTAATGGTGGTCTACGGAAGTAATAAGAGCTTTAATAAAGTATTTTTCATTTTACGGAATTCCATCAAAATTAGTTCAGATCGGTATGGAATTTAATAATGTACTAAAGGAAATGTTAACATTATACAAAATCAATTTACACATTGGTACTGCACAACCCCAACTCTATGGGACTTATCGAAAGTTCCATTCAACTATTACTGAGATTTACCGAATCGCTAAATACGAACATAAAATTACAGACGCGGCGTCAGTGACATATGCTGTTATGTCATACAATCATTCAATTCATTCTTCGACAGATCTCACGCCTTTTGAAGTAGTATTCGGACACCGAATCAATAGTACATTGCCACTAATTTCGATAAGCAATTCACACAGCAGTTAGTAAGGATCACGCTAAAAGGACCAAATATTTATATGAATATCTTACGGATAAAATAATTGACAAAAGTTGACGGTGAGAGAAAAACACAGGCGAATCGCAGTTCGATTTGGACGTAGGTGATACTGTGTTCATAAAAGGTGTTAATACTAGACAGGGCAAGATAAACCACGTTACCAAAAGGCTCATGCCATCGGTGCTATAAAAGAAATGTAGTTCCCGTTGAAACCAATAAACGTATTACTAATGTTCCTATTAAAGACATAAAACGTCCTTCATAGATTATTTCTACTGGTGATCCGAACGATGGCAATCCAGGCCTTCATCAGCTTCGCATTGACAAGAATCCGGGATTGTTACCTGTTGACGAAGGTCAAGCATTCGTTAATTATGATAATTGGATAGTTATTAAGATATTAGATTTAAATTTAATTTACGATGAATTAGAATCAAGTATATAAATATGGGTTACTTAAAAGCATGTTCAAAGTTGTTTCGATACTAAATCATTTGATTCAGATTTTACTACCGTACAATATCAAACCGATTATACTATGAATATTACCATCGACAAATTTAAACAATTAACTCCTTCAATACGAACCAGAGGTCTCCTTGATCCGGTAGGCTCTTTGATAAAAGCCATCACAGGTAACTTAGATAATAATGACGCTCTTAGATATGAGAAATTAATAAATAAGCTACATACGGAACAAAACGATTAAAAATAAAATGACAATAGTTTCCGAAATGGTGGGCTCCTTTACAGCCATTGCAAATTCTACTAAAAGCAATTTTATACAGTAGAAGATAATACAAACATTATTCAAGCTTTAAACAACTCCGATTTTCGACAAACGATTACCAAACTTATTCACCTTTATAATATCTTCCTTGATAATTTTCATAATTTATATTTCCATTTGAATGAAATCGAAACAGCCATTGCTTTTAGTAAAATTAATGTACTACACCAGTCAATAATTGATACAGAAGAACTTATAATATTGTTAAAGGAAATAGAACAAACTGACAAATTAGTGTTTCCTGTCACTTATGAAAATATTGTAAAATTAGAAAGATGTATCGAGATAAAAGCCTATATAAAACAGAATCAGATAAAGTTTATTATGAGTATTCCACTTATTAGAAATGAAATTTTTAACTATTATAAATTAGTTCCCTTACCTGTATTACATAATGGCCAGACGACTCTCATCCTTCCTAAAAATCCGTACCTACTTGTGAAAGGGTTGAAAGCAACACCGCTCTCTCAGTCATGTCGCGAGGTTGACGAACGTCGATTCCTGTCATGAGAACGATATACAATTCTTCAATGACAACTGTGTCGTAGAAATCATGCAGTTTCACACAATATCTCAAGTTGTCACCGATCCTGTCACCCTTGAACACGTGATCTACCTCATACAACCAAATCGCTGGATAGTTTACTCAAATACTGAAACAGCTATGACTAAATTCTGCGACAGTGAAGTAAGCCAAGAGATTCTACTAGGAACCTACCTCTTAACTATGGATGATAACTGCAAGGTGAAAATCAAAGGATACGAACTGAAAAGACATCAGACTCAAGGTAAAGATAACCTACCTAAGACAGCCAGTAATAAACTTACAAAGATAATACTCAACCCGTCAAGTACTCCGAAAGAAGCTATGAATCTCGATGGAGTTAATATAGCAGACGTACAGTTTCTGAATCTATTACTACAGAAGAGTATGGGAGAAATTAGTGACAGCGAGTTAAGTGAAAATGAAAAAAGTGAAATTACTAATAAAAGTGTTAGTTTAATCAACATTATAATCTTAGTTATTATATTAATTATTTTAAGTATTATTTTTAAACATAAATTAATTGATATCTGTAAAATCTGGAAAATTCGAGATAATCCCGAGGATAATCCCGAACTTGTGGAGGGAGGTTATTATATCGCCTCAATCCGTCCCTGGCTCAATATTCCAAACAGCCACATCAGCATATGCGTGAGAACTCAGTGATAATTCTAAGTATGTAGACGAACCTATCCGGTGACGATATGATAATTGTACTAGACTTATTCTAACATTAATATTAATTCATTCTGTAACTAACCACTTTCGAAAGAACATTAAATCATTTTATACTTTAAATTGTGTTTTAAAAAGACTGTCGAGGTTCGTCGCAATTTAAGTATATAGTTTTTATACACATGTTATATTTTTAAAATCAGCGCATTTGTTTTATTTACATGTAAAAAGTACATGTAAATCTTTATACGGCGTGTATAAATTAAACCTCCCATTTCGAAAACAGCGTAGGAAAGTCTCTGGTGGGTACTATGATTACCAGCCCCTCTGTCAAGTGTGGCGATTTATTTAACTATTGTAAGCCAGTGTTTGATACCCAGGACAGAGGTATTTTCCGAATCAGTGGTAAAAAAATGACTCTCAATAAGTATTATGTAATAATCTATATTGAAAAAAAAAATTATATTCTATTCTTCTTCAGGATCCTATTAGCACCCACAAAGTTTGACCACACTGCACACAGTCGATTCCGCAAGGAAGTTGTGCGAGGACAAAATGTTCTTGTAAATTGCACAGTGGTGGAACGTCAATCATCCAGATAGTATAACTGCGTCATGTTCTTTGGTAATTTTTATACTTAGCCCTTTACTTGGCTTTACTTTAACGAAACCAGTATAATCAACACCTGTGTGATTGAAACATGATGCTGGATTAACCTTTGACTCTGGTAACTCAGCCATTAATCGATGTTGTATAGACGGACTGTTTTTTCTGTACTTGACGCAGTTTAGTAAACGCAATTTTAAGACGCAGATTAGTAAACGCAATTTTAAGATTCTGTTGGCCCCTAGAAGTTAATATTTGTGACGTAACCACTACGCATGAGCATTTAAATCTTAGTTCAGAAATTATGTCACTTGTTGGGAAATTCTTAGACAGGTTTGACAACAAGCGACGAATTTTCATATTCCACATTAGCCTATCGCTTGGTTTCCCTAATATTCACCATGGCGTTAAATCAAATTAAAAAAAATCCATGATACCTCTTTATGTATATTGTATAATGCCTAAACGCTATCGAAAACTTAGGCGTAGACATTAGCACATGGGATCCGTTACAAGTACACATACTGCCGCACAAGTTAGATGTAGAAACGTAAACAGGATGCATAGAATTGCACAAAAGGCCAGAGAAACCAAGCCATAAGGAAAATATGCCATTACGGAAAATATTTTAACGAGTGTAAGCTATTTTTGTAATTTTTATTATTCTATTGCATTATTGTTCATAAGTCATAGTTTATCAGTTAAATAGCATAAATTCCCAGATACTGTTCGACTGCAATCACCAGAATTCCTTCACCTAAAAGCATACTTAGGATGTACGAGTATTTAAGTCTAATGAATTGCTATTGACAGCATACACAAGCAGGCTGCGAAACAAATCGGTTTCTTCTGAAGTCTTGAAGTATTCTAAAATAAACAGTATGAAGTGGGTTTTACTTCTATGTGCTCTAGGGTTGTTCCTTCCTATGAAGCCAAACAGTTGTCGAGATGTGAGCTGGTGCGCGAATTAAGAAATGGTTTCCGGAGAACAAAATGAGAGATTGTAAGTAGACGAGCTGTCCTTAGTGTTATAATTTTATACAGCTTTGTATAACTTTCTAATCAAACATCCAAATTTGAACTGAAATACAGAACCTTCGCTAATTTATCCCTTGTAAGTAACAAGTTAACAACAGTTTTGTGTGATCCTGACACGAACGTGGTGAAAACATTGTCAGGACATGTGAAGTCCGCCAACATGCATTGAGGCAGTGTGGTGGGTAGTGTTTTCCTTGCTTCAAAACCCTTTCAGATATAAGAGAAGGGTTTAGCGCAATTATGGGAAGTATGTAGGTTATTCATTTTTGATTAACTTCAGAATTGGACGTTGCTCCTGAAATATTTGTGGATTTACAAATTGCTTTGATTACCAGGGGTGTGTCTAGTGGAAAAGGAAAGTTCTCGCCGCACTGACATCGTCAGCAGGCCGAACTTCAACGGCTCCCGGGACTACGGACTGTTCCAGATCAACGACAAATATTGGTGTAGCAACACTAATAAGCCCGGCAAAGACTGCAACGTCACCTGTAAACGTACGTAAACTCCTTTAAGATATTTTCTAGAAATTATAACTGAGTAATATACTTGATGAATAAATACACGTACATAACAAAACTCCGTATCAATTGTGGTGGAATTTAACTGTAGAGGAATGTCCTGGTGATGATGTACCATCTGTGAATACCAGATCGAGATATCTTCAAATGAGTATATCCAGTTCATTTCTTCTTCACTATTAACTGAAGAAAAAGGATCAACTTTTGGTTATTAGTTACTCTGTCATGTAAAAATTCTTTTATAATTTCGATCTGTTTGTTATAATGTAACACTATCATAACATATAGTTTTGAATCAATGTAATAGAAATTTATGAGAAATCTCATAAGGTAAAAATTCACTTAAGGTAAAAATGCTCGAGGCAGGCTGAGCAACAAGAAGGCGACCCCTGCCGCTATCCATGAATTTCTGCAATATCAGGAGACTTTTAACGCCGTCCACTACCTTGTTGTTTCTGACCGAGACGCAGTGTCTCCGGCTGATACTTCGTATCTCTCTCCCGGGGTACTAATTGAAACACTCCTTTGTGCCTGGGGCTGGGGCGTATACGTCAGAGGACACCTGTTCTCGACGCCTCAACAGTCTTGAAGGTTCGGACCTATCCATCATTTGCTACGCGCAGACAGCGACGACCATCCGTACGTCTGGGTGCCTCTAGATCCCATAGCGGTAATGCCAACAGACCGACTCATCGACGACGTCAAATGGCTACAGATTCCTTGCTACAGCGATCCCATCCACAGAGATCGTGATCCTTGGCGATTTTAACGCCCACCACGCCGAATGGCTCAGTTCCCGCTTAACCAACCATGCGGAGAGATCTATTATGACTACCTTGGCATATGGTCTAACACAACTGGTTACTTCGCCTACGCGGATTCCAAATGTGGAGGATCATGCACCTTCCTGTTGAACCTTCTGCTGACCTCTCATCCGGACGG
>JAGSMP010003510.1:0-48423 GCA_029286625.1 Parnassius orleans | reverse complement strand
CCAACCCAACCTCCAACCTAACCCAATTCCAACTCTAACCTAACCTAACTCCAACCCAATCTAACCCAACCTAACTCAACTCTAACCTAACTTAACCCAAGTGATATTATGTCACGTTTTTTCCAATGCTTATTGGTACCGGCTTGCAGTAATCTGCATCAAATTACGTAGGTCACTCAGTAAGTTTTGAGATATACAAAAGTATTCTAGGTACTATTAATATTTATTTTACATCTTTTCAAAATATTCTCCATCATGCTCTATACAAAGTTCCATTCGCTTAAACCAACTCTGAAAACACTTTTGCCAGTCTTGATCTGACAGGTCGGAAATCGCTTCTTCGTGAGCAGCCACGGCTTCTTCGTCGCTTGAAAAAAACTTGCCTTTTATTTTTATTTGACTCTTGGAACAAAAGAAATCACAAGGAGCTAAGTCAGGGCTGTAGGGTGGGTGACTTAAGAGTTTCAACACCAGATTCCTCAATAAATGCTTTTCTAAGGGAGTATGTGAAGAGGCGTTATTGTGACGCAGCATGATTCCCCGAAGCCCGGTCTTTGGTCTTCTCTCCCGCACAGCTTGAAAAGCTTTGGGTAATACAACTGTAGTATACCATTCAGAGTTGACTGACCTTCACATGAGACAATTGTCTGGTGTTATATGTATATCCACTGATGCATTAGGAACAGCAATTTCTATTTCTTTACGTTGTGTAAGTAAGCTAGGACTGCCTGGAGAGTAGTTGGGATCGGCCACAGAATCGTCACTAGAAAAGTCACTTACTGTTTCATCAAAAGTAGTTTGTTTTTGGGTTCCAGATGTACTTGGTTGTGGATTACTGAATGGGTCTTCGTCACCTGTAAAAAACAACAATAATAAAAACTGATAACAGATTGGAAATTGTGATGTTTTTAAATATAAAAAAAAACTTTCTAAAGAGGTGTGGTTATCTCAACTAAAACTATTAAACAGTTTTGCATATTTACCCATTGTAATAAAATGATAAACTAACGTTTACATCAAAAAACTTTTACCCCGACACAAATTACTGAGATAAGAGCAGGAAAATGAAGTCCACAACATACCTGTATTCTCATTCATTGCTGCACTGTCATTATTTATGGCGAGATTCACCAATTTTCTGGCCCTTCAATCCATTGCGACACAGTTAACTTAACGTACACCACCACCGTCACACAGAAACAAATAACAACTAATGAAGAAATGTGTATTTCTTTTGACTTAACTAAATACCACTTTATCAGACACTTAAAAAAGAGGGTAGGTACTTGAAAATATTATAAAGAACAAAAACGGACCATTGTAAAAAACCACTTAAGTCAGTCAGCTTGCAGTATAAAAAATCTTAAGTCAATTTAAGTAATTTTTGTCGCCGCTCGATGTGTTGATTAAACATAAGTTATCTGGTACAGTCGGCTGTTGCGTCTAAATTAAGCGTCGGAGACTTACGTGCTTCTTCCAGTCGACGGATGATACAAAAACACGATTGCTGTGACTTTTTAGAATTTAGCGCAAAAATTGACTTAAGTACTTTTGGCCGCCGTGTCTAGAATTATACTGTCTCTTTATATCCTTCAGACAGGAGCACGCACTGCTTCTTGGCAGCGGATATTTCAGTTCGTCGGGGTAGATATCTCTCCCCTACCCTACCCTCTTACCTATTGGTATAAGAGGGTGATACTACCTACCCAAACGGACAGATATACCCTCATACCTATTAGTAAGAGGGTGATACCTGCACAGATGCACTAAAATATCTGCTGCAATACAATTACCAATAGGTAAGAGAAGAAAGAGCGACAGTGGAAGATGGTGATACCTACCTAGACGAACTCGTAGGCAGAAAAGAGTCGTACCACATAGTAAACAGTCACATTACAGTTACAGTCTAACAAGTAGTAAGTGGTCACTAACAGCAGCTTGATACACCTGCAGGGCTAGCATGGGCAGGAGACAATTTTATCCCCGGGGAAAGGAGAAAATGTTTATCCCCTCGCTTAGTTTTATCCACCCTTAGAGCATGGGCACACCGGTGGATATAATATTCACAGTAGATAAAATGGGAGGTAGACTTAGACTTAGATACATTTTTTTGTATGAATATAAACTTCAACCCACGTCCAATGAACTAGGATAAAATTGTCCCTTTCAAATGTCAAAAAAGCATAATTTTTTATCTTTCATTTGGCTCCATGCTACGGACGGGGGATATATGTCTACTCGTTATGTCAAACGGGGATATACTTCTCCCCGTTTGACATAACAAAATAATTTTATCTCTTGTCAGTGGATATAATCGGGGGATAAAAATTTTGTCCCCCGCCCATGCTAGCCGGGCTGATGGTAAGTGGATGCTGTGGCCCATAGACATCTACAGCTATCCTCGATTAAGAATCCAAATGCAAATACGTTGTCACACCTGAGGTCTAAAATGAAACGCCTCGTTACGAATAAAAAGGGTCTCCATTTCTCTATACTTAATATACGAAACACAGCTGCATTATTAACAAGCTCTACTACGTATGGAATTATTTAAAGAAAGAGAGTAAAAATTTTAAATGGTATAAATATTAATTCTTCTATGTTTTTTCACAGGCGGTGTTCTCAGTGGTGTTCTATTTCTCGTCAGTATCTCTCTACCCCGGATTTCTCATGGTCGGCTACGGAACTGTTTTCACCATGCTACCAGTTTTCTCTTTAGTAAGTAAGCAAACACTGGAACTTATAGCGGCTTAACCATTGTTTTCTGAGTAAAAATTTGGGTTTAGAATATTTTAAAAGCTAAAACAGGCGATAAATTTGGTAAATATTAGTTAATTATTTAAGTGGAATTGAATTTTTGTGAATAGATTTGGTGAAGCGATTTGAAATTATATGCTGAGTGGACTGTATGAATGATAGCGGGTTAGGTTACTTTTGAAATTTGCAACCGACACATGAAAAATGGAGGTATGTATCTGAGCTAGTGAACTCCTGCAGATTCTTCTCGTACTTCAGGTTGCTGTAGCGCTATGCACTCAGAATTGTTTTGCTTCAATTTACACTTAATTTAACACAGTTCACGGCCGTGATTTTAAATTTATGATAATTTAAACAGATACAGCGATTTGGTTCTTATACGAGCGTTATGCGACACAGTATGTCCGCTTGCGGGCGTATTTTTACTTAGACTGGTCGTTGCCGGTCGCAAAGACTAATCAAAGGTTAGAGGACATCTAAATGTCACTTTAGCGAGAAATGGGAATGACTTAATTTTTATAAAAACAAATATGGCGGTAACAAAATGTATGATACCTCCACCTCTATTTTGTCCCGTGGGTGTCGCAAGAAGTGAATCCCATGGTCGAGGACATATTATGTATATTATATTACATATTTGGTTTGGTCATGTAGAAAGAATGAACGAGGAAAGAGTGACAAAGCAAATTTATGTTGAAGAAGTGAACGGAAGAGTCGGGAAGGGACGCCCTAGACGAAGGTTTATCGACCAAATTGGCGATATATTGAAAATGGGCCAGATTAGGAGTACCCTTAACCGACGAGCGTGTATGCGTAGATATATGGATGTAAAGGAGGCGAGAGAAGTGTGTCAGGATCGTGCCAAATGGAAGTCCGTAGGCTCTGCCTACCCCTCTGGGTGACAGGCGTGAGTGTTTTATGTTATGTATATTACATATTTTAAAATGTTGATATTTCGCCGGCTAAAGTCACCCTCACTGAAATAAGTACCCTGCTTCTTAGTATTAATTATTATCTTTTTTAAGTTAATCTAATTGAGTTATTTGTTATATTAATTATTAATACTCTTCTATTTTCAAAGCTGTTTACAATTTTATGTCGTGTACTAGACTTGCCACATATAAATCAACTAACTATAGTTGCATGTTCTTGTTAACATCATTGCAAAACAATGAACTGAATAAGACCGGATAGGAGCAGAACTGGGATATTATGTTTAAAAAAAAACTTATTTCTAGGTTCTTGACAAGGACATCCCAAGCTCGACGGCACTAAGATACCCGCAATTGTATAAACAGTTAACTAATGGAAGGCAACTTTCATATAAGACTTTTTATATATGGATTGGTATATCTATTTATCAAGGTAAGATGTTTCTTTATCTCTTTTTTATCGTAAATGTAACTTTATATTTAAATATTTGGAACAAGAAAAATATTTCATGGAACATTTAAAGACATAAAGCCTTACCCATAAAATTCAATGTTAATTTAAGAAATGCTTAAAGTTGATCTCTCATTTTCTCTCTTTTTACTAAATGACTATAGAAAGAGACAAATATAGACATAATACTTAATTGAAGTAAACTATAATCAATTACTTTAAATAAAACTGATAAATAATAATAACGTTGATATTGTATTGACGTACCCGCTTCCATTTAATAATAATGTTATTTATAACCCTTCGCCTTATAAGACGTATAGTAACGAGCTCCATAAATTTACTTTTTGTATACTGTGTACATAAACTGTGTGATATTATACCAACGGTGAAGGACCACATCTGCACTCACTTAGCTTAACAAAAACCAATTGTCGGTCGTCAAAGATGCAATAAATTTTAGAGTTATAGCACTTTTGCTATGAAACATCAGAAAGATCTTATGGCTTCCGATAGGTGGCGGTATAAACAACTTATTAATGCCTGATATTTAAAAAAAACAGACTCGGCGACGGAATACTGCGTTAAATGTGCGTAACAATCTTATGCCGCGATCGCCAAGCGTGGCGAATAGCCCATTGTGTACAACGGTCGACTGACTGATAAAACTAATTGAAGCGGATGGGGAACAAGTGGACGGTATTTGTTTTAATAAACTGAGATGACTGACAGAGATGAGCCTGACTGATTTAACTGACTGAGAAACTTAATTAACACGGTTCTATTAAAAGAAAGGTGGGACAACTAATAACAATTTATTTTACTATTTACAATATTTCGGCTTTTGGGGATTTTCTTCTTTCTTGTTTTTATTCTGTTCGGGAGCTCTTTTATGCCCGGCCGGGTGCCCGCTTTTAATCCTCGTGACTGGCGTTGTGTAATCAATGATCGCCCACGCTAGCTTAGAGCACGCTGATTGGCCGCTCGCGTCCAGGATGTCGTCGCGTGCGGGGCGGCTACCCTCGCCGTCCATAACACTAATATAATAAGTAAATGAATTTTATTTGCAGGCGGCGTCATCATGTACGGCGCGCTGGTACTATTCGAAGACCAGCTGATCCATATAGTGGAGATCAGCTACACGGCGCTGATCTTGACCGAGCTGATTATGGTGGCGTTGACCGTGGTCACGTGGCACCGCCTCATGATCCTGGCTGAGCTGGTCAGCCTGGCCATGTACACGGCCACGCTTTTCATATTCACCACGTACTTTGGTAAGTGATATCGTCCCAACTGTACGATATGTTCATCATGTTCTTTGAAGGGCGAAAGGAAGGACCGTGTCCTCGTACACAATCATGCATACAGAACGTCTATGCACCTACGAGTCTTTATGCTACCTCTTATATCTAATATTTTACAGCTAGTTTCACGAACACTTACCGTTACCTATTAGCAGGCCTGTGAAAATATACCTACGCTGCGCGGCCGCCCACTTGAGGCTAATTCAGTGCGGTTGTCACGCGCGCGCTCGAACTGACGCGTGCCTTACGTTAACAAAAAAGTATTTTTCTCTTATAAGTATTTAAGCACTTTTGATATTTATTTTTGAGTTTTTATTCATTATGGCCTCTCAAAAATCCAAAAGGTACTGCATAGCATGCGGGTGCTTAAATAACAATAAGAATGTCGACTTTTCATTCTTTACTGTTCCTAAGGATACCGAAAGGTAAGATATTATTACTTATAGGTAGATCTAGATAATTACCTAGTTACTGACACCATAGTTACAGATTTATTATTTGATTAGCGACCTGACCACAGCTTCGCAGTTTTCGATTTTTTCGCGTATATTAATGCCAGTGACCTTAAAAAATCGTTCAGTGTAAGTAGACCTCCCAGTACTAGTGACTGCCTACTAATGCAAGATCAGCATATACTGGATATTAGTTTAACACTCGGTCGATAAAAGAACGAGATTGAAAACAGCAGCACTTCTCATTGCCACTCTTTCATTAATAATGCCGTCGCGTGTCGCATTAAGATGTATCCATAACAGAGACTCTTTACATAGAAAGTTAAAACAAGATCCAAACAATCAAACACTTATTATAACATATAAAAGATACAGGAATTTCTGCACAAAAATATTAAAAAAGATGAAAAGGCACTATGATTCGGAGCAAATAAAAAAGCAGGTAAAAACAGCAAAGATCTATGGTACACTATAAAAAATATCGCTTGTACCGAAAAATTTCGACAATCGACTGCACAGCTATTATTATTCTCTCTCTCACCAATTCAGTCGTGTAATAACGTTAATAAGTTCTATATCAACATCGGGAAGGAGCTTGCGCAAAAAATCGACAACAATCGCACAGTTCTACCAAAAGGAACCACCTCAGAAAAATCTAATCTGTCATATTTTGTTTTATAATCCACGGACACTGACGAAATTAAATTACTTATTAACTCGCTTAAACACAATGCAGCTACCGGGTATTTCCTCCGAGTTTTTTAAAACGATACTACTCTATTCTGGCACCTATTTTAGCCCATATTTATAATCTCTGTCTGGAATCTTCTGTCTTTCCTAATTCGTTCAAAATGGTTATCATCCAAGAGTGATGATGGTAATCTGGTTAATAATTATCGCCCTATTGCGGTGCTTAGTGCCGTATCCAAGATTTTGGAACGTTTAATCAACAGGCGGCTAGTAAAATATCTGGAGCACTGTGATATTATATCGTCCCATCAGTTTGGATTTCGTAAAAATAAATCCACTTCTGACGCTATTCACGAACTAACTACCTTTGTTGTTAAGCTTAATGACAACAAAAAAGTCCTCACAATATTCTTGGATTTAGCTAAGGCTTTCGATACGGTTTCAATCAACACTCTTTTACTAAAACTAGAAAATATAGGCATCAGGGGCTCTCAACTCGAATTTTTCCATAGCTACCTTTCGGGCCGGACTCAAAGAGTAAAAATAGCTAACCACATAAGTGATGAACTTTCTATATCTTACGGTATGCCCCAGGGTAGCATACTCGGACCTACACTCTTCTTGATCTTCATTAATGACCTCTGCAATCTTAAAGTCCACAATTCTAAAATAGTTTCATATGCTGATGACTTGGACTGAACTCCAAAAAATTGCGCAAAATGGCTTTAACAACACATATGATTGGCTCCGTGCACACACCCTTACTTTAAATACAGCAAAACTAAATTCGTTACTTTTTCTATCTCTCCAATATCACAACCAAAAATTCCAATAAAGTTAATAGTCCACTCATGTCATTACCAAAACCAACAAATTTGCCATTGTCCCTCTGTTAATCCGGTTGATACAATCAAATATCTTGGTATAACTCGTAGCTACCGTCGGATTTCTTTAGAGAGATGGATCCCGGCGTGGTCTTGTTAGCTAGGATATTCCTTATCCTATTCACTTGTTCGCAGGTTTCTGTGTTGCCACAGAATTTACGCCACCCTGTCGAGCGTCGATACATTTTTTGTATTCGGACTTAGCTTTCTTGTATAGTAACCAGTCTTCATCCATTGAGGTATTTTTGGTCCTATTTAGGGCTTTTCTTACCTTCTTACGTTTTCTATCTAGTTCTTTACCCCACCACGGTTGCTTTACCTCAGCATGCCTTGGTGGAGTGATTTCTGGACATGATTCATGGTAGCTGTCCATCATGGCTTTAGTAACAGCTGCTACCTGTTCTTCTAGGAGCGACTGATCTGCTATAGTATTTGTCCCCTCAAAAAAACGCGAGCAAAGACGTCAGCCTATTAAGGTATTTTGTTTTATCCGTCTTGCAGCGATTTCTTCATGGTGGTGTTGCGGGGATATCGACCTGTAGTGAAGCAAATCCATCTATGGTCTGAGCATGAGGCCCTTCGACACATGCCATCCCGTGATTAGTTTAGCTGTCCTTCTGTTGCAAGAGGTCAAATTGTGCGACAACGTTTGTTTATGAAAGTTGGCTCAGAACCACAAAATGGTTAGGTAGTGCTAAATAGATATTCAACTAATACCCTACTTCGTTCGTTCGGTTTATCCATTCCCCAGGGGGGATGATGCGCGTTGGAGTCCGTCCCGATCACAACCTCAAGTCCGATCCTCTCGCACAAATTCACCAGCCTGATGAGGTCATGAGGAGAGGAGTGTTACCGAGGCGACGACTAATCTTCCCTCCTGTGTATATTGTATTGCCACGGCATAGTCTCTGGAACAGAAATCTATTAATGGTTGTGCACAGATATCTTTAGTAGTGTATACACGCTCAGGCTTGTCGTTCAGAGCTGTAGAACAGTTACCTTTAGGTTTTTAGGCCTTTGATTTTACCAGCCCCAACCCACGGCTCCTGCATTAAGGCTATGACTGTCCTTGAGCTTCCAACCACTGGTGTAATTGAGCCGACGCAGTTTCGCTGTGGTGGAGGTTGGCCCGCACTAGGCTAGTTTTGGACGAAGGCACGCCATTTATCGCGTCCTCCCGTCCCCGCCCAAAATAAGCCTGCCAGCAGATCGCGGGTTTCATCGTCAGCTACCGAGTCGGAAGTGGTCGGCAAATGCAGTCCTCTTCGTCACCAGTGAGCTGCCGCTGAGCCCGATCTCTACTGGGGCTTCGGCCAGTTGTGCAGGCTGTTTTTCACTGGACTTGGCATCCAGTGATTCCGCTGTACCGTATCCATTGCCAGTATCCATGACTTCCGGGTTGTTTTCGCCCCTTGCTTGGCGGAGTCAAAGAATTTACCTCCACGACCCTGGAATTTTACGTATACCGCCCCACATACACATGCGAGACGGCGTCCGGATTTCATCAGGCTCGGGATATGATCCTCCGGCACCGAAACAACGAGGAACCACCCGTCCGTCTGCTTATCTGCCTTGAGTAGCAGCGAGTCCCAGATGTTAACCCAGCGGTTCTGTTATGCCAGCACACGACCAATGTCGCGTAAGTCCTTCCAGGCTCCCTGGGCATCAGGGATAATGATACGACATTTACGCGCACGTATTTAATTGCACGAATGCGACTGGAGAGCTAATCAGCGCGTGCGAACGATACGCACGAGCCAATCAGTGCGACTTATGCGCAATAAGCCAGTCAGCGCGACTTATGCGCAATAACGGTCACCGCTAGACTTTCGTGCGCTACGCTGCAAGGCGAACGAAGTCGCGGGCGGAAGCTGGTAAAATAAACAATAACAAAGTAGATTACAGTTAATCATATTGGTACTTGAAAATAAAACAAGTAGGCGATTTTATTGTAACAATAATGATGTTTATTCTGGAGGTGGGAGAAATTTTGTGATTTCAGTTCGAGCTGTACGAGGTTTGTTGGTCAAGGACCAAAAGTAAAAATCGATTTTTTATTCAATTGGGATATTATATGTATAATTTTTGAACGTATGGAGGCTGAGGGGCCCTGGGCACTGCCCACCTAGCCCAAGGTAGCTACGCCACTGACTAGGTTTAAACTCACAATTTTGCTATCAAAGAGTGATCCTTCTGTTCTTGTACTATTATTTATTCTGTGCTATTAGATAAACTGTAAAACAGTGAGTGTAATGACACCTCACTTATTATAATGCACTCTGTGAATTCCCCGCGCAAATTATCTAATCCTTTCACCACTATGAAAAATCTTAGTACAATTCTATTGAAGTTAATATAAGAATTGAAATACCTTGAATACCTGTCCCGCTGTCCCATTTTAGGTTGACAAACTTCACTTGTCCGCGCAATATTACTTATTTCTCGGGCATGACTTTTTGCACGATATTTATCTTATCTGCACATTGTAAATTACTACTTGAAATTGGGTAGTTGACATTATCAGTAATAATAAATTACTGCATAAAAAAATTGTATTTGACGTTATTATTACATTTTAGTTTTGTTTGCTCGATAACTCTTTATATCCCAAATTTCGACTATGTCTTTCAAATGACTATATAGGGTTATTTTGCAATAACCGGCCAAATTTGCAGAGAAGGTTCAGTTTAATATGTATTGTAGGCAAATGGTAAAGAACAATTAATTTAAAAAAAATCTCAAAGACTATCCTTTTTATCTTTTAAATTCAAAATGCTTGGTAATGATTATTTTAACTGATTGTCATTCATTAATACTATTTTACTAAGCGCACACATTCGTAAGGGTCAATCGGTCGTCAAAAACGTAGTGAATTGAATCGCACACAGAGGAGTGCGCATATGCGTAGTTGTTGCTTGTAAATCACTTTCAATTTGGGATAGTTTCAAATAAATGTAGAAGCCTTATTTACTCGTATTTTCAAAAACTGCAATAACGGTATATCATTATTTACATATTTGAACTTAAGTTTAAAATTTGGCTACTCTTTGAAAAATAACCCTGTATAGTGTGTTAAATACCCAACTCATCAATCATCAAATATCAATACAGCCTTTGAAAGTCCTCTGCTTAACATATGCCTTTTTTATAGAATAAGGCTGACATACGAGCACACAGTCCACCTGGTGGTAAGTGGCTGCTGTGGCCCATAGACATCTACATTTATCCTCAATTCAGAATCAAAATGCAGATGCGTTGTCACCCCTGAGGACTGAGATGGAATGCCTCGTTTCCAGTAAAAAGGGTCTCCGGTTCTCTACACTCACCATACGAAACACAGCAGCATTAAGCTGCTATTTTACGCTGGTATTCTGTGAGAGCGCGGTCTTACCCCGGACGAGCTGACCCGTTCGTGCTGCAACCACATTATGACTGTATCATGGCTCTACCACGTAAATGCCTCCCCATAGGTTGCCTCACAAGGGAATTACTTGCGATAGTTGCCATGCTTGGTAGGCTTGGTTATGAGGAAGACGCTGCCTATTTCATTTCTACTATCCACCTGTTTCATTTCCCTCTGTCGTCTCTTAAGCCACCCACGGGACGATATGGGGTAGTGGATAACTATTACACCGCTTCTACACGGCAACAGGCAACACCCAATTGCGATTAACAATTTTAATTGCTATCGACGGGGAAGAAAAACTGACTGACGTTTTCATACTATGAAAGTTAAGACAACCGTATATCGTATGAATTACAGCTCCTTTTTGAAAATCATTTTTTTCTACTGAATTCAGACTTCATTCGCCATTGGGACTTCTGGTGGAAGGTGACAACAATAACCCTGGTGTCATGTCTGCTGTATATCGTGAAACATATGCATAGAAAATGGAGAGACCGTCAGTACAAAAACATTCGAAAATGAGATCTAAACATTGGAGCGTAGGTTCATATTTGAAATTATTACGTTGATCTATCAATATATTTTTAAACTTTGTTTAAACATAAATATATTGTTCTGTATGAAGTTTAATATTTATTCTTAAACAATTTTAGAGTGTCATTAGATTATCAAATAATGTATATTATACATATTTAAAATATCACAATTTTTTCATACTTCTCTATAAATTTATTGACATAATCTTTCATTAACTTCTGTTGAGAGTTACTGGAACACTATATGACTTCTTCTGCAGTAGTAGTATTTATATAAGTATTTTAAGTATTTTGTTTTGTATATTCTGTCACTGATTTTGACCTTTTTCTTTTTCTTTAATTCTGTCACTGATTTTGACCTTTTTCTTTTTCTTTAATTGGTGATTGGTAGGTTAGTTAGAAAAAATTGTAATGCAATATTATTATGTAATAATATTGATATTGTTAAAACCCACGAAACGGAGGAGTTAGTTACACTTAGATACAATATTTTATTGATTTACAAAGAGATTTTTTTTTAAAAGTTAACCAATTAGATAAATTATTTTTAAAATAATATAATTCACTGTTATAAAAACTAGACAGAGTGCCGACCTGATTAGACATGCAGGGAATCGATGTATCCAGGTTGCTCTTGGATTATTTGGAAATCTCAGACTTGTTTTGTGGTGTCTTTGGTGTGGTGGTCTATGGTCTATGTTCATAGTAGACTTGTAACGGACTGCAATAATGATGATAAACTAAGTAGCATACAATTATTGAATTCAGTTATTCCATAAGACTGCACATTAATAACAATACTACAATACTATAAACAAAAATATCAATATAAAGAAAATATACACACAAATACTATATATATATATATTGTTTCATTCTACTGTCCCTGGCACAACAATAAAGTGACAGAGGCATGGGAACAAATAAGAATTTTACAGCACTGCCACTCCTGAAAAACAATATATTTGGGTTTTTGCTCAAATATTGCTTTCTGCTAGGATTCGAATCCAAGGCCTGGAACATGCTAGCGAGGTACTTACACCATTAAACCACGCGGTCCTATAGTTATACTGTGTTGACATTTAGTAATATTGTAAAACGCATGTGATAACATAGATTATAATAGATGTGTTTTTTTTTTTTGACACTGTTTTTGTTTAAAATTATATTTTTGTATATGTAATTAAATCATGCTTTAAGAAACCTTTATCGTATTGTTACTGTGATGCCAGTTCGTGTAGAGATTGGTATAATATTTTATTATAAGTAAATATTCCATAGTTAAGTTTTCTGTATATTTATATCTCTCAACTCTAAAGTTGATATATGGAGTGAAAATGTCATCTATAAGGTACAAATTTTGTTGTTTTTTTTGTGATATCTGTATTTATTTGAAAGTGCATCTATATGTATGTTAAAACTTGATTATCGAAAATGATTGTGTACTATGTTTAGTATTATGTTTTACAAGTATAAGCGGATGTTTAAATCACACCTAATAAAAACCCTAAGAAATTAATTTTGTATTTTTATTTTCAAAATCAATTCTGAAACACTATTTAGCATTTACAATCTAAAAAATTAATGAAAATATATTACGTACAACAAAATATTTAAAAATATCGAATACTGAAATAGTAGTACAGAAAACACGAGCCGGACGATGAGGCAAGCATGTGTTTCGCGTTACGCCTTTCTGGCATTTCACCTTTACTTACATGATCTGCTAACAATGTAGTGGCCGTGTAAGAATATCCACTACCCGATATCATCCCGTGAGTGTCGTAAGACAGAGCGACGCTGACAGCTGAATAACTGTGGTTGCCAATCCGCTTGCCAAGCATAGCAACTATGCCAAATATCTCTCCTATGCAATCTATGAGGAGGGGCTTTGTTCAGCTTTATATAGGCTATAACGGTATTTGTTAACAACAAAATTTTAAGTATATTATTTTCTTTTATAATTTATTTTGTTTATTTTGTTATAAAATGTATCCAATGATAAGTACAATTTATACAAGTAATGTAGCACATATTTTAATTTTATGCGGTATTTATGCATCTTATCCAACACATTGATCTACTATACATCGTGTAGCTAAAATGATGAACTCGTTGTTAACCCATAAGTTATAGAATAAATAATAGTACAAAGTTATAGTTTGTAACTGCAAGTATTTTACTGGTTCGTTCTTATGTTCTCGCCAGTATTTGTTTGCGGTTTCTAATATTGATTACTTATAACTAGTTAAGTTTCGGGAGCGGTGCTGAAGCTTTCAAAATACAAGTAAATATGTCTCGATGACATTTATTACTATTACATTGCAATAATGTATTAAAACTAATTCAGTGCAATACTGACTTTCTTAACTAAGTGATTAATGACTACGATGAGTTCTATAATGAATCTTATTCTAAATCCAACGGCTTATATACGATGGTAAAAACAATTCTGTTGACTGAAAGTATGACGCCTTGGTTTCACCAATAACAACTATTACAGTGGTCAATCTTCTGTGTTATAACATGTTCAATCTAATATCAAAAGCAGTTGTGATCAACATGTAATATGAAATATTTTTGCAAATATCATATTTGGGATCGAGTATAATATTTAACCAGGAAAACGACGTATTTTTTGGAAACAAGGGAAAGAATGGGAACATGGTCTTGAACTAAGTTCTGTCGCTTTTCTCTGTCACTATCACTGTTTTGCAGAGTCAATTCAAAATAAAACAAATGTAACAAGTTAGGTTTAATGCTAAATCCATTTTTAGTTATTATTATATTTATATTTATTACACACCGAGGTCAGTGGCAACCAATACAGTCCCTGCGATCTTGACCCATTTGAACATAGAGGTGCCCAAAATGTACAGGCGGTCTCTAGAACACACTTGGCGCAAGATATCACTGAGTTGTTCCTAGAGTTCAACCTTCAGACTTAGATGAAGACTTGAGTGATAGGGTATACTAAATAAGAGTGACATTACTGCATAACATGGTCCTTCACTGCTGGCAAGAATCAATGTCGCTCAGCGCTTGCTGTAGAGGGCTATGCTCGGAATTTCTCTGCGTGATAGAGAAATACGAAATGAGTATACCCACAGTAGAACCAGAGTAACCGACATAGCCCAACGGATTAGTAAGCTGAAGTGACAACGGGCCGGCCATAGCCTGCACCGAAGTAAGCGAAGTGTGGGGCACTCACTAGATAGTGTGACGACCTGGTGAGAGATACAGGATATCGATGGATGCAGGCTCAGGACCGTGCTGTGGCATTCCTTGTAGTGATAATGGGCCGCATTTAGTGACTAAACGTTCGATCATTATACGCTCGGAAACGCCTCGAGAGTAGTTTGTACCAGTTCGGTCTCAATGAGTCAGAACTGGTACAACTCCCTCATCGGCTGACGGTGGGTCAACGGATCCTAAAAAAATAAAATTAAATAAAGGTTTTGGCATGCTCTGATCACGAATCTGCGGGATATAACTTACTGGTACTATATAAGACCGAGCAGATGCAGTCATGGAGTCATGGAGTGTATGGTCGTTTGACCGCAGTGGATCTACCAATACTGTGTGTGTGTGTGTGTGTGTGGTGTAAACAAATTGATATTAACATGATAACTGTGTTGTTGCAGAAATCATTCAGTTTCGATGAAAATACTTATAAACAGTATTACTACTCGCCACTCTCCCTCAAGAGAGTGATGACATCGTCATTAATAATAACACATGCGATGGTGGAAAAAAAATCGCAATCGATTGATCATTTTTAAGCTGAATGAAAAATAAAAGAGAAGCTGTTATCGTCAACCGTAGCACGAGCCGCTAGAGATGGTGTATCATACATTTCTACTAATTCTGACGACGGAGACCAAGCGACGCATCTCATAAAAATCGATATGAAGAAAATATCCAAGATTCCAACTACTGATCGTTGGAAACATGCTTACGAGGATTAAATATTATGTCAAAACTAATAAGGATAGCATCTACGACAACACAAACGCCCTCGTATACAATATTACAAAGACAATAGCAGAAAGTGAAAAGTTAAAAATACTTTTACATCACTTTTACTACTTCAGTCTTACTACTTTTACTACATCAGTCATTAGCTGGTCATTAGTGAATGTGATTCTGTTCACTTAAATTACTTTTGTGTTCTCATTAGATTCAAGGAGCTGTCGTCTTGTGCTGCTGAGAGGAAGACAAGAGCAGAAGGAAGAGATGAGTGTGGCATACGTGTTATGAACACGTCATTGAACAAAACTACAACACTGGTGGAGAAGAAAAAGAAGAATATGCAGTACTCAAGAGCTGAATATCCATTCTTCAGTTCAAAATCTAGTCGGTTGCTTAGTTTCGAAGACTGGCCTCTCGTTATGCGACAAAAGCCTGAAGATCTTGCAGAAGCCGGTTTCTTTTATACTGGCTATGCAGACAGGACCAAGTGTTTCCATTGTGGTGGTGGTTTAAAAGATTGGGAAGATGATGATGATCCTGGCAGCAGCATATACAGTGGTTTAGTCAGTGTGTTTATGTAAAGTTTAAACTCGAACAGTGTTTTGTATAAGATTAAATAGGGTTTATAAAGATAAAAATAATATATTGCATACAATTTGTTTTATTTAATTTTATAATGTTTCACATAGTTACATACACAAAATGCATTACGCATAACACATAAATCTAACACACAACATTATAACCTTAACTACTATAGTCTACAGTAACATTTCTGTTTTATCTATTTCAATAATATTATCAAACTCAGCATAAACTATACAGTTAATTGTTTGTATTAGTGAGGATTCAAATCGTACTTCTAATCTTACACTACCATGCTTTATGAGATTCCAATGAGACGGTAACCTTTGGCATACTGTTCACATGAGATTCCATTTCTTTCATTAAGAAAGTGAATACCAGTTCCCGAGAATAGAGTATGATATGCTGATGTTATACTATTATTAAAAGATGGTTGCAAAGCTTTGAAGGTATTTGTTGCCATCAATATATAAGCTGAAAGAATTAATACTATAGTTTTCAAAGTTAAATGGATTTTTAGTAAGGGAACCATTAAATGCAGAATTGTTCACAAATCCAATTATACATATTTTGGGTACCTGTCCTAAGAATATAATTATTATCAACACAATGAATTAAAATTTATCTTTGTTGAAAATGTCACCGTGAAGATGTCCAATCATTTCTATTCCTTTTCACTAACCAATTCTCTGTAGAATCCATTTTCCTGCTGTATCCTCATCACGCACGCACGCACGCACGCACCCACACCCGCACCCACGCACACACACACACACACACACACACACACGCACGCACACACACACACACACAAATACAAACAACAATTATCTTAAATTACAATTAACAATCAAAGCAATAATTAAATATGTAATAAACTCTTCGTCACATTATAGTATTGTACTGTGAAATATACAGCGAGCGCTAACCATCTGAGCTACCACGGTGATGATTTTACATGACATTAAATGAACACTTGCGTTTTGGCATATACATTTACATATACATTTGGAATTTTACCTATAGTATTTACATAACTATAGGTAAAATTCCAAAACAATAGAAAACTTCAAAGTAGTTAGGTACCAACCACTAAACTACTTTACGAACATTACACAAAAACAAAACAATAGCGAGAAGTCTGTAAGGCTAGCCTAATGAAGAAACAAAACGAATGCCCCTTCTCCTCACCCCCGTATATTTTTTATTAAATAGAGAAGACATAACTATTCATTGTCATCTTTTTAGTGATACATTTATTTAACCTTTTACCTTGTATAGTAGTCTTATCTCTAGTTAAAGCGTACATTTTAGATCGTAAACCTACAAATTCTTTCATGATTTTACCATTATTTTCATCTTTGAAAACCTAATTTATTTTTATTTAATTTTGGATATTCAAAAATATTATTTGTATCATAATCTGAGGTATCAAAGTATTAGGAAAGGTCAGGCTTTAAATCAGTGCAAAAATCATCTATAAATATGTGATAATATATTAAACTATCCGTATCTGTATACAATAATTTGAGTTTACTAAACTTTTTAATCATATAGTTATAATGAAAATCATACATTAATGTTTTTGAAATATCTAAAATACAAAACCCTCAATAAATTGGTTTGTTATTTATTAACTTAGTTTTTCGCAGAACCAACTAGGTCTTCCGAAAATATTTAAAGACTATGAAATTGTGGTTCTGGTTCTCCCAGTGTGTAACTAATTTTACGTTAACCCTTTTTTCAATATTCTCCATAGCCTTACCGAAGACTGAATTATTCATTAATTTATAAAATCTATTTCAAAATCTGATTGTGCTAACGTTCTTAATTTTGTATTTAGATCTATGTACATTTTCAACCACGGAGAATGTTTAAATTTTAAAACTCTAGGAATTTTAGTTATTTTAACCCCCATTTCACTGCTTTAAATTTCTGTAATGAATTACATATTTATCTTTATTATTTAAATTTGGGACTAGTTTATTCTCATTAGTATTGCCTACACAAATGTTTTCTGGGCATAAAGGAAAGTCCGAATGTAAATCATGAAGTTCATCTGGATATTCCAAATCAACTTCTAAAATAAAACCGAAGTCCGATGTCTCAGACACATTAAAATCTGTATTCGGATTTACCCATTCAAATCGAAGAAATTGATATTGAGACATAGCCCAACCATATAAATTGTTGGCATCAAAATATGTGATATAAATTTGGTTTCCCATCATAATCCCCCATGTATTTGTTATTAGCTTTAGCATAACGATTACTACATTGAGATACACCACCCCTGATACCTGATCTAATAAATGCAATTTTCTCATAATCTGTTAAAAGTTCTAATTCTATTTTTATATATTTTAGCATTGCATCCCAACTTATACCGGGAGCTGTGTCATAATGGGCAGGGTCTAAATAATAAGTATTAATACATAGCTTTCTAAAGTTTTCAAATACGTCGGATAAAAGTAAAACGTTTGTTTTTAAATACAAGTTTGAATAATCTAACATATTACAACACAAAGTGTTCCCAAACATCTTTCGCATGATTGTAATCATCATTTGAAATATGAGAATCTGTGAGCGAGCTATAAAAACTTTTTGTTCAGGAGCGACGTTAGGTTTAAACTATCATAATTAGTCATAAATTCATATGGATAAACCCTTTCCGTTTTAAACGAATGAAATCTTCATCATTAGGGTAATTTCTACGTAATTCTTGAAATTGATCATTACTGAGGTGTTTGGATAATTCTTCTATTTACTTGATAAAACTTAAATGAATCTACGAATCTCAATATAACTTCATGGTTATTCATTTTGATTTTTGGAAAAGGATATATATTTTTCTTTATTTTGAGGATAACTTCGACTTCACCATCACAAAAGTTTAATGCATGAACAATAAAATGAGCATCATAGTAACTAAGGTTGTATAAAATATTGGTATATGATGTGGTGTTCTGAACTTCGAGCTACATGATTCATGAGCAACACCTATAAAACTACCAGTGTACCAATCAAAATCATAAAAAATTCTGCTAACTCTGTTTCACAAATATAACAAATAATTGCATTTGAAATTTGGTTTTTGTCTTCATTTGTTAGCGGAACTGGATATTTTTGAAGTGTTAGATAAACTTTCTTTTAAATTGTTAAATAAACTTTCCATAAACACTTGTGCACAGTTGGGTCCGCAATATGTTACATATTTTGATAATTTATCATCATATGAACATTTTATATAATAACCTATGTACTTCATGTTTCTGAATATTATGTGTGGAAGGTTTGGATGGATCGTTAGAACATGATTCTATTGGTTTTAAAATGCTTCAAAATCAGTATAAACTACAATGGTATCTTTAACTTTTTCATAACTATCAAATTTAATTTTATCATTTGAAATAGGTTGACCAAACCAATTCTTTTTAAAGTTTTACTGTTTGGTAATTCTGCACAAATGTGGGCACAATTATTGTTGGCACAATTTTGGCACAATTTTGGCACAATTGTGGGCACAATTATTGGGCAGTATTGTTCATGGTTATTTAACCTTTCATGAGATGGAAAATGAAGTAGACATGCTTCATAAATATACATGACGTGACCGTCTTTTGAAATTTATTTACTAACTAACCGCGATAAAATTTTTATGTAACAATAATGATTTTCGTATCCTTGGAAAAAATTATAAATTGATATGTCTATCTTTACGACACTTTGTTAAAAATAATGGACCTACTATAGAATTACATCGTTTTCTTTATTATATTCTAATCCAAAAACATTAATACTAATATCATTTAATTTCTCTACTTTTGCTATTTTAACTGGAAAGGAAATACCATCAAATTTAAGTTTATTTGCATGTTTAGCGTACGATGATACCCGATCCGCGTTTTTGTTTACGAGATATAACGCTGAGAGTAACGCCCATTTAAAACAAAACAATCTTCGTTTTTACATTTATAACAGCCTTTTAATTTTATGTCACGGGAAGATCTATGTATGAAGTACCGCGTAGAGGTTAAATTTATTAACATTCATGTCTATAGATTTTATGTTTTAGACTCCATCCACTATCTTTTTTTTCAAATGCACTAATTTTACTAGTAATTGTATCATTTAAAGATGAAAGAAAATATTTAAGTCATCTCCTTGACAAATAATATAGTGAAATGTTTGAAAATCGACGCATCATGAATATCTTTAGTTTGTTGAACAAAATCAGCATGCAATATAAAATTTACTTTAAAAATTATGTGTTGATGAATACACTCTTGTATTAAAATAAAATATCGTCTTTAATATAATTTAAAAATAGCTCAGGAGTTTCAAAATTTACCCGTGTCGAACGATCTACTCTACTCTTGATTTTATAAGTTATAATCCTATTTCTAAAAGCAGATTCAATAACACTAACGTTTGATAAAGAATTATGTGAAATTAAAAGATAATTTTTGTGAACATTACTTTTAAAATGATTAGCTAAATACCTTTTCTTGATAAATATATGACACGTTAGACATTCCACTCCACTACATTCCAGAGGTAGACGCTTCTTCTTCCGTTCTTGGTTTTTTGACGATCTTGGGTTCTTCGCTGCTCGTTCGCTTCATTCCTCTTCCAAGTTGTAGTGGTTGACTGTTAAAATGTTTAAATTTATTAAAAAGCGATATAAGACAATGTGTAAATTATGATCGAAATTTATGTTTATTTTACTTACTTAAACTGTGTTTCAACCATCGCACATTGATTATACAACTCATCATCATGAGTAACACTTCACGCTTCTCCATTTCATCACAAACTTTAGACAACTCCTGATTTAATTCGCTGTTGAATAGTTCCATATTCTCTTCCATGGGTGTGGAAAAGAAAGCACTGGTGCACACTTCACTGAAGTTTTCCATCTTTATAGTAAAGAAGAAAATAGGTAGCAGAGTAAGTAACAGTTCAGTGTTGGTAGACCAACTGATACAATTTCAAATAATGTCCGATATTTATAGTCTAGCAAAGTTAGAAATAGAATATAATGAGTACACAGAAGTAATTTAAGTAAACAGAATCACATTCACTAATGTCCACTGCGGTCAAACGACCATACACTGACTCCATGACTGCAGCTGCTCGGTCTTATATAGCACCAGTAAGTTATATCTAATCTAAAGCATTTCCGCAGTGAAACTGATAGTAACTTTATGAGTCAACAAGATTATCTCGCATTCTTTCGTGTTGCGACTTGCAATACACCGATGACTCCTACAAATCATCACAAAAGAATGCGATTTAATATTTACAAATCACTATAATTGATCATTCCTATGTTAACCATTGAATAGATTGGTACTGTAATAATCTACTAATAGCAGTAGGATAGAATTGAGGCTTCTGCGTCACCTCTCCTTCACCGAGCTACGTGTCGCTGAAGGCCCCAATTCTCTCCAGTAGAGTTCCACTTCATCGTTAAAATGCAATGTGGTACAAAAAGTTACTTTAATAATACTAATCGTTGCTGGTCTGAAACTATTGTTTTTCTCCTCCTCGAACACAAGGATAGTTTAAATTAAAGATGAAGTTGTTATTTATATATTTTATTGAAATTAAACAATCACTTTGTTTTCAAAACACCATTTCTTAATACATAAAATTTTTTAACGCACAGATTTTCTTATGAGTAAAACAGTTATACAGAAAAGTATCTTTACAATAAAGTTCACAAAGTATTTAAATTGGGAGCTCTAAGCAATTTATATCTATGATAGTATTATTTTCATCACAAAGATCTTGTACCCATTTTATTTTTCACATCCTTTTAAAAAAATATTTTATCTTTCAAATATGTCTTGATAATTCTGCGAAACTCTCTATAATCAAAAGCCCTCTCTCCATCGATACCCTCTGTGCTTTTCAATCCAGCAAATTTGTTTCTCTGAGATAGTGAAGTGAACAGGTGAGGAGGTTTAATTAGGAATATTTTGGTGTACTCTAGAGTGGCTATAGCAAATTCCTTTACTATAAATTCATTTTTGCTATTTTTGAATCCTTGAAGATCTACGATTATTGATATTCATGATATTTTCTTAACGATATAACTCACATTAATGACGATGTCATCACTCTCTTCTTGAGGGGAGAGTGGCGAGTAGTAATACTGTTTATAGGTATTTTCATCGAAGCTAAATGATTTCTGCAACAACACAGTTACCATTTTAATATCAATTTGTTTACACTTAATCACACACACACACACACGTAAGAAAACAACAGAAAGAAAAGTAAGTTTGTCAATACAATAAACACTTACGTCCATGACCATTGATGCGTTGAAGTAACACAAACGTAGTATTGAAAGATCCACTGCAGTCAAACGACCATACACTGATTCCATGACTGCAGCTGCTCGGTCTTATATAGCACCAGTAAGTTATATCTAATCTAAAGCATTTCCGCAGTGAAACTGATAGTAACTTTATGAGTCAACAAGATTATCTCGCATTCTTTCGTGTTGCGACTTGCAATACACCGATGACTCCTACAAATCATGCGATTTAATATTTACAAATCACTATAATTGATCATTCCTATGTTAACCATTGAATAGATTGGTACTGTAATAATCTACTAATAGCAGTAATATCATGGATACATTAGATGTACAATAACATCTGAAAAAGATTCATCCCAGTCTAAAAATAATGTTTATGCTGCTAATAGACTGTCCATGTATACCCACGTACCAACGTATATAATATGCATTTTGGATACAGATGATAAACCAGGCTCACATTGGATAGTTTTATATATCGATACGACTGCCATCGGTCAATATTTTGACTCATATGGACGATCGCCTACGATATCATCTAGTTTTTAAAAGGAATTGTAAAGATGGGACTGGAATGTTGATAGGATTTAGAATGAGTGGACTTCAGTTTGTGAGGGATGTTCAATGCATAGTTTTACGAGCATATTTACAGGGAACACACTGTACAACGATATTTTAGTGGATGAGATGTTTCGCTCCTATTTTATAGAATATAAGCAATAACATTTTGGAAATAAAATTGTAACAAAATTAAGGAATGTGTTTTATTGATGATTCAGAATAGCGTGGTAGTTATGAACAAAGTATAATACAATAGCACTGATAAGCAGGGTCTACAACGAGTAATAGATAAGAGCAGCAATGACGGTGTTCAAGGAACAATAGATAAGAGGAAAGGCTGAACAATGGAACGCTAATGAGGGTGCAGGCCCACCGGATATCAATTAGATATTAGTTAATTGATCTGCACATCTCCACGCATCCTACGCATCCTACGCAAAAACGGACCGCAGATTCGTGATCAGAGCATGCCAAAACCTTTTTCTTCTTCTTTTTTTTTAGGATACGTTGCCCCACCGTCAGCCGATGAGGGAGTTGTACCAGTTCTAAATCAGTGAGCCAGAACTGGTACAAACCTACTCTCGAGCAGTTTCAATTTTTGAAGCGACAGTAGCCTAATGGCAGGTGCGGACCGCGAACTCAAAAGGTCGTGGGTTCGAATCGCCATTAGAATACTGTCATGAACCTCTAACACAAGCATTTTAAGCTTACCAGAAGTGGTTAAAGAAAATATTAGTATTAATAGCAAAGCCTACGCCATGTTCGCAGCGATCCTAACAGCCATATCCTGCCAATAATAGTAAGGTGAAGATTCCTCTCATTTTAGTGCAGAAGGTAACGAGTACTTGGGATCCAAACGTATCTATAGATAATTGGTAAGGGCTGCCCTTACAAAGACAGCTGGCTGTGTTTTCGTTTTCAGAATACAGTCACCGGAATGGTTCATGGAACAAAAGCAGCCTTTACCTTCAAGTCAAATGTCAAGCAAACTTAAGCTATCGTTAGATACCTGCGATAAGACCTTTAGGGAACCTTGCACTGCTAAATCTCATTCGCATTACGTAACTCGACGCAGTGCCAATGTTTATTGGCCCGAAATATGCATAAGCATACAGTCTAGTGTTGCTACAGGAAACCTATCTGGTGTTTTCGCGGGAAACAAAAAGGCTCCTGGCCCCATGCCAAGAGTAACTCCCTTTAACGACTGAAGATTCAACCATTTGGTAGAGCATTATACCGAGCTCTTTGCCAGTTGATATGAACCTTAATGCAGTGCATCATCAAGTACCCGTAATAGAAGTCTTGTATTAATTGATGAACTCACTACTGTATACATATTATGAGCTTCACAGGTGTTATGCAGCTCAAGTGAATCAAAAGCACTTGAAATGATGGTACGTACCTATGCAGAACTACTTAAGTTTGAGTGCTTGTTATCATTTAGCGCTTTGTAATGTGTGCAATTTTTCTTTAGCAAGTACTAGGAGCGTTACTATCTCTTAGAAAGTAATTTAATTCTTGATTTCTTGGTTCTTGTAGTACCTCAGGATATGCATAATGTAAGCATTTTTATATAATAAGGGTGTGCTCGTTACAGTCCACCTGATCGTAAGTGAATACAATGAATGAATGAAAATGCAGATGCGTTGTCACCTCTGAGGACTAAGATGGAATCCTTAATAAACACATTTTACGCTGGTATTGTGAGCGTGATCCTTCGCCGGTCGAGCCGACATATTCTACAGGTGCAGCATGGCTCTATCACGTAAAAGCACATAGGCGTAAAGTCACCTCGCGGCTCGCGGTAACTATGTTTGGTACTATCGTGGTAATAAGATATCTTTCTTAGCGTCGTAGACATACTTTTGTGAGAGTTTACTGATTAAACTCCAAAAGCTTGCTCAGCGTGTAAATCCTGAGACACAATTTGCTTTTGATCGGAACGCTCAACGACTGATATGATTTTACGCTTCGTCAGTTGCATAGAAAACAACAGGAATTATCCCATTAGACAATCACGTCTTTGTAGATATTAATAAAGAAGCCTGTTTTAATCCCTTTCCGGAAACGGATGTTTTATAGAATAAGGGTAACAAACGAGCACACAGTGCCTGATGGTAATAATGCTGTGGTCCATAGAACCATAGACATCTACATTTATCCTCGATTAAGGATCAAAATGCAGATGCGTTGCTACTCCTGAGGACTAAGATGGAATGCGTCGTTTCCAGTAAAAAGGGTCTCCGGTTCTACACAGCAACATTGAGCTGCTATTTTACGCTGGTATTCTGTGAGTGGTCCTTCCCCGTCGAGCCTGACCATTCGTGCTACAACCATAATATTGCTGTAGCATAGCTCTACCTGCTTATAAAATGTCTGCCCAAACTTTTAAATATAATATGATTTTTCCATTAAGGCATAATATGACAAGGTTGTCTGCGATGGCAAAACATTTGGCGCTCGCAACGCAATGCGTTTGGCGATTTTCACAAGCAAAAGTACATTCGCACACGAAAGCTGACGAGAAACTGTTTCATAAACAGCTTGACAGAACACCAATTTTTAAAAATGCTGTCGATATTGCTGCTCTCGTATCGGACTCAATAACCACAAAGTTTTTGCCTCCGACGAAATGCTGCTTAAATCCTTTGCCAGGGTTTAAAAGCCTGTATATTTCTACATATCTGTCGATAGCCTGTGTGTTATTCCAGACCATAGTCTTCCTCTTTAGCAAATTTTGTCCAAAGTCGTTCAGACGTTTCAGCGTAAAACAGTAACAAGCAAACAAACTTTCACATTTATAATATTAGTCCATTACAGCCTATAAAAGTCCACTGCTGAACATAGCCGTTAACCAAAGATTTCCTCTTAGGGATTCTGCAATAGTTACCATGCTTGCATGGGGTTGTAACCGTAGTTTTTAAATAATTGTGAGTGTTTTATCAGGTAGATACTGCTGCCCATCTCTTGTTTCAGTTTCCTAGGCACCTCTTACGACACCCACGGGACGATATGGGGTAGTGGATATACTGACACCGTAACCATAATATTGTAGGATGTAAAAGTGTATGTTATCTTCAGTATCTATGAAAGGTTTAAACACGAAGCGATCGCATTTGGCGCGCCATAATGATATATTGCACCACCATGAAAACTTGCTAGGACCTAACACTGTTGAATTTTGAGTTTGAAATATTGAACCATTACAAAACCTTCCAAAGGAAGTTAAAATAACTGATGTAGGTAGGTATTCATTTCTTTGCTCTGTTAAAATGTGACGTAAAACACTAAAATTGAAAACTATATTATATTATACCTTAAAAAATTAAATACATCTTAAATAACATGTCTTAAATAGTAATATTTGTATATCCTAATCTCAAAATCTACAATCAAACAATAAACACATCTAACATTTTAACAACTTTAAACTAGTGTGGGGATGGCGGAGTTGCAAAAGAGTTACCATCAAATTCGGTTTTCGACTTTGACTTGGCTTGAGAAGCCTTAGAAGCAACACGTCTTGCCCATGCTAAATCACGCGAACTTCTCACTTTTCGGCATCGAGATTTTGAACTGTCTGAAGTAATTGATTGCTCCGAAGTCGAAGTAACCGACCAACCCGAACCCGTATCTTGTTCTTCATGGCAATAAGTCATTTCCGAATGAGTGATTGTACTCGCTGAATACATTTGCAAACGATTCGCATTTGGCGTTTTTTCGATTTTTACTTGGGATATAGACGTTTCAATTTTCGGCGGACTTTTGCTCTCAGGTTTCTTAACGTCTAATATAATATTGCCCAAGATTTCTTCACTCTCTTCTCGTTTTGAAGGCGACAGAGATTCGACGTCACTAGTCTCTTCGTTATCGCTCATTATAACTGCCATCATCTTTTCTGTGTTCTCATGAAAATCATATACCTTTTGTGTCTTTGTAGAACCAAGAGAAGAAGTTTGGTCCTGGATGGAGTACACTTGAGACGTTTGTGATCGCTGTAATATACAGAGCTCTGATGTAAATGTGCGGGGAATAACCGACTCCACCTTTCCATAATCGTTTTCCTTAGAATTCGAAATGTTACTGTTGCGGCCTGTACAATGACACGCATTAGTTTTTCCGATTATATAAGTATAACAAGTTTGTAGAAGACAAATAAAAATAGCGGCTAATAAAACCAACACTACGTACAATTTCGGACTCCTCTGGATCCATGTATATATACGTTTCGGTAAGAGTTTCCAAGGATGCCATTTTAAAACCCCATGATCTTCGTTTTCAAAGAGGTTACGCCGAGAAAGACCTTTACCATAGCTTTGAACTGCAGCGGCAACATAAAATACCTCCATAAGCTGAGTAAAGTTTTCATCCATAAGATGTGGAGCTACGTCTCTTTTCATCCAATCCCATAATTCATTATTGAAGTTCAAAAATCGATGTGCCTGCATGGTTTTGGTGATTTACGCAAGATACATCTTATCGCAGTCGTGTAATATCTTAGTAAAATATTTTCTGAGCCGGGTGATGTCAAGCTAACGAATCCTCCAAATTTAAAAAGCAAAGCGATTGCTGATGGTTCGAATTCATCGTCTAGTTTTGGCTTCGGCAAATGTATGCAAGTTTGTGTCTCTCTTGTAACCAAACACGAGCACGGGTTCACTAGTTTACCGTATCCTGTAAAAACCTTGACAACAGTTAAATTACTCCATTGAGGAACACGATCAGGCCGAGCCCATCCTAAACCTTGAGTATTTAAAAGTAACTTTATGTGTTCTAAAAAGTCATGCAAATCTCTAACAGACCTATAAGGAACGTAACCAGCGTAATATGAAAATCTCGCAGTTGGTAAAATTTCCTTTGTCAAGTGGGCGCCCATGGTATCAGCGAGTGCCGTTTTCAAAAGGCTAGCAGAATGAGGATCTACGTCCTTTACAACGTTACGCAACGCATAACGAAAATAACACAGCATTTCTCTTATATACCTACTGTTTATTTTCAGGATATACACTAGACGGCATCAACTGTTCGAAAATTTTCCTAGCGAAGTTTTGCCAATTCATCGTCACTCAACATTCATTCCTGCCTTGCTTGTTATAGAAAATTGCTGATCCCACGTGTGTCTTAGAAGCATTTGCTATCTCTGTCAATATAAATAAAATCATAATAAAAATCATTGAGAAAAACGTGGAAAATATTGTTCATAGTAAAATTCTAATGTCAGTCATTAAATGTCAAGAAAATAATAGATAAGAACAAAGCGTTAAGGTAAAGGTATAAAAGTATTAAAGGGTAATAAACGTACTATTTATTTAAAAGATGACAAGTTTGCCTACTATGCGAGTTCTAAACATAGATCTAGGATTACGCTTACGCTATATTCCAAATCTATGAGATTTTAATTGATTTAAAGAGCAGCAGGTAGCACTTTTATCAAAAAATTTAATTAATTAAAGCAAGAAGGAAAAAAATCTTTAGCAACAAATTTAAAGATTTGTGCAGCTATGAAGTCTATATAACCTGCGAATTTGACATCAAGATAATAAAATTAATGAGTACCTCTTTTATAATGTTAACTGCAAAATAATTAATAAAGTAAAATAAAAATTAAAATCTAAAAAGTTTCCAATTTATTAACGTTTTATTAATTTCAATACTCAATAACTGTTATCATTAAACGGAAAAATCATCAAAATTAAACCTAATTTATCTCAATTCTCATATTTTAAATTAACAATATATTCGAAATATTCGCATTTTTTTCAACAGTTCCAAAATAAAAGTACTTACTATTTAAAACAAGATGGAAAACATAATGTCAAGTGGAAACCAGTTGTATAGCCTAAGAATATATTGATGCCGTTGTTGCATATAAAATTGGGCCTTATGAAACAATTTGTGACAGCTCTGGATCAAATTCTGAAGCTTTCGAATATTTAAAGATTCTTTCTCAAATTATCTGAAGAGGGTATTATCGTCGGATGACAAATAAAAAAATGGATGATGAATTCACACAATTACCCAATACTGAAAAACATGCGGTCGGAGCTAGTTTTGTAAAACCCGCCAGAAGAACACAAAACTCGATCCACTCTCAATATCATGGCTGGTAGACGGGAAATGAAGCTGCAGTCTTCAGGGATTGACAGCATAGAGGCAACTGAACAGACAGATCTCCAAATGCATGCGGCGAGACTTACGCCACTTCAGTACAGCTCGTATTGAAGAAGCGATCGAGCGGAATCTGGGCTCAAAGTCTTGCCCAGAGATCTGTCTGTAAAACCAATTGTTGAAGTTGAAGACCGAGTATGGCAGCATCGTTTCCGGGACACCTGAGTTTTGAGTGAGATGGAGAGGTCCTATGGGCAGCTGTACACATCTTTGTTGGAGCCACACGCAAGTGTAAATGGAATGATCAAAAGCAAGTCTTACCGACACTATTCCGATGATATTCTGGACGTCAGTCTGAGCAACTAAGCTAATTTTATTTTAGAAAAAATTAGGATTCCGCATAAAAAATTAAAACCCATGAAATCAATCGTAATAAAAATACCAAGGCGGGCGGGTCCGGAACAGCTATTACGTAGGTCACTCAATAAGTTTTGAGATGCTCGAAATTTAAAATGGAACGCACCCGTGTTATGTTTCTGAAAAGCAAATTTATTTAAAATAGAACTCATAAGCAATTGCTCAATATTTAAAAAACAAAGTTCTATTAATTTTCCTGCAACGCTTCCCTTTTCATTTAAAACGATGGATCTTAACCGTGAACATTTGTGCGCTATAATATATTATGATTTTAATTTTGGTTTAACTGAACAATTAAGTTTACAACAGTTTACAATCAGCATTAGGGACTCAGCTCCATCACGCAACAATTTTAGGTGGTTTGCTGAATTTAAAGGTAAAATTAATCTTAAAGATGACCAAAGAACCGGGGCAAACAGCAGTAACGGCAGAAAATGTATGGACTACTGAAATGTTGGTGCGAGAAGACCCACGAATCACATATACACAAAATACAACATAATATTTGCTTTGCTTTGTGTATCGTCAATCGCCTTTTTTAAATCGATTTAACAATGTTCCATCTCTAGACACGCCAAAAGTGTAAGCTGTCACCCGCACCATGCTATAACTCAAAGAATTTATACAACCACGTGATTGATTTCCATCACGATTTTTAATTGAATTATATGTAAGAATGAGAATTCATTATATCATTAAATTCAACAAAAGACAATTAAAAAAAAAAACAATAATAAATGTCGTGAATATTTGTCAGTTGCACATCTGCAACGAGGCGGCGTGGCGTGTGTTGAATAAACACACAAACTAATACTGGGGCTACACCTAACGAGAAACGTCAATGCCCATAAACGCAACAATTATTGCCTTAATTTTAACGCGATAAAGTGAGTGGCCACACTTGGACGGTCAACGTCATTTCAATTTCAATGCCGTTGATCGGCGTTAAAGTTGGCATTAATGTAAACTGACCATTTATTTATTAAACCAAAACGGGACATGGGTTTATTTATACTCCCTAGTTAGCAGGTTAACAATAAAAGAATATTATATTTATTTAAAACTGCATACAATTAGTGTTCACTATAATTATAATCACATTAATTATAATTATTTTTATTTTAACAAATTGTTCTTGTGCTTTATTAAAAAAAGTTCCTCAGACAGTAATTATTAAATGCAACATATTTTTAATTATATTTATATTTGTCAGTGGAACAAATTTGCAATAAAGTTAGTGATTTTAAATAAGAATAAAATTCTGGGCGTTTTGTACATCGACTTTGTTATAAACATCGCCTTGAAACTGGAACCTGTAAGTGATTTTGACGTGACAACGTCTTATAAATTGGTTTGCCGGGTGACACTTCAGAAACTGCGTTACGCACCGCTCATTATGCGCTCACAATGAGAGCGAGTGAGAGAGCACGCGTCCCTTCCACTCGGGCATGGTTAGCCCGCCTAAGAGAGAGAGAGACAGACATAATAAAATATTTTACCACTCAAAGTCGTTGTCACGTAAAACTTTCCCCGTATACCGACTTTACAGGTAACCAATTTTTTCAGACGTTCACAATTTATTCATAATAGAAAAATAGTTTTCCTACTGGAGCATTTGTACTAGGTAGACATAAAATATATTCGATTAAAATGCATAAGAATTTATATTGAATTTATATTGATTGTTGGTGCGAAAGTGTTTGAATACTTCCACCCAACGATTTTCTGCGAAACTTTTAAATTATCCCATTCGGTTATTTTTGGTCGGTCCCGCTCTCGCACCGTTCGTGTCTGACGAACTTCATAGTTTCAAATTTTCGCACGGTTCAGGAAAACGGGACTATTTTGCATCCCGGAGCTTTGTTTGGGGACAACGGGACAGGTGACCGAGAAAGGACAGTTCCGTTCAAAACAGGACGTATGGTCACTTTACTTTAATATTCCTTGAATTTCAAGCAAGATGAACGTTGACGCTAATACTCTATATTTGATGAGTGTAAATGTTTATTATATGAATATATTTTATCATTGCCTAAGCATGACTCTGTTTGCAGAATCTCAAGAAACGTAATAACTTTTTCTTTATTCCACTCCATCATAGCCATACGTGCGACCCCGTTGCGCTCACCGTGCACAATGAGACAAACGTAGTGTGGCCGCTTCAACGCGTTAATTCGTGCATTAATCTCTTTGATGTACCGCCACTCGAATTATCGCCCAACGGCAAACGGCATTGTTAATGCCGTTGTAAAATTATCGCGTTAAGTGGTGGCCACCTACATTCAACGTCCATCAACGCGATAATTAGATAGATCTTATTATGCTGGGGCTACACAAAATCTCGTTAGTGTAGCCTAGCATAATAAGAAGTGCTGCGCAAATAAACAGAACCAACGTATAATTTTAACCTCTTTATTTGTTCTGTTCAACCCTATATCCAATATTTTAATCAGAATACCTGAGATACTGATAAATAAGTAAAATATAGTAAAATTAGGTTGGTACCTACCAGCACGCCTTTGTTTCCATCACGATGAAACAGGTGAAGCCACAAACTAACTAGAAACACTCACGCGTGGTGAAGCTGCGGGGCGCAACTAGTTTTGTAAAGTCATAGAAATAGTATTAAGCTCCATGTACCGTAGTAATTAGTTATTGTTACGAGGAATACAGATAAAATATAATATTATGGTATTATATTCTAAGGAAAAGTTTTTGTTTTGTTGACAACCCTTGCATATTTTTAACGTCTAGATGTCGAGAGTCGAGACAGTCTTGTAGGCATCGATATATATGTACTACGTACTAGATTTGGCATTCCGAACATTCACTATGTTCAATGAACTGTACTGCAATCCGTACACCTTTAGTGTCATTTAGTGTGGCTTCAATATTCATAGAGTGTGGAGCTGCGCTAATAATACGAGATTTCAAATTAAAGTTTAAACCTGAACGTAATTAATATTCAGTAGTCAAATAAGTAAAATTATTTGTTGTTCAAGTGAATAAATAGGTAATATTACAATAAAAAAATTAATTTTTCATTTATATGCCACGCTATCTACAATCATAGACTAAAATCTACTATCTCCCGCGCATGCGCGAAACAGAGTAGTGCACATTTTTGTTTGGAATAGCTTCTCTAGTACAGTACATAGAACTCAATGCTTGTAGGTATTTTGCGGTATAACAAAAGAGTTGACCCACTATTAGTATTTTTTACACATATGCCTTTACGGAGGAGAAACAAACGAGAAATAGACAAATAGATAATTTTAAAATAAATAATGAAATATAGCAATTTAGTATATTTTTTTTCCTTAAATTACGGCAAACGGCAAACCAGTCTGTGACATACAGCAGCTGAGATTTTTACGATATCAACACTGCTAGGTCATGTGCCAGCGTTGCCAACATGTGGAGAATTCCCCAAATTGCGGAGAATTTAAAGTTGGTTGGGGATTTTTTGGGGATTGGTATTATACCGGGAAAATGCGGGGATTTTGAAAATCGATAGCCCGGGCCAAGGCAGAACCTTTTTTCAAGAAATCTAAATACTTATCTTAATATATTTGTTAGATTACTTATGAATATCGAATGATTCCCTTTTCAATTATCTTCATTGCACCATTTAATTTGGATTTATTTCATCAACTTTTGTGTCATTTAATGCTTTTCATTTCTTTATTTTTAATTGTAAAGCAGAGAACCGCATGCATATAAATAGCATATAAGCAGATACTGGGGTACTTTTTAATGGCAACAAGCGAAGGAATTAAAAATACTCCATGAAGTAAAATGGCTGTTACAAAAATATGGAAAGTGTGAAAAAGAATCGGTAAAAAGAAAAAAAATGTTAGTTAAAAAATAAATCTTATAAAATTCGTTGAAAATTGTTTCATTTCTTAAAATACAATTGAGGGGAATTTGTGGGAATCTTTTGAAGTTTTGTCCTAAATTGGGGAATTTGACATGGATTTTCTAGAATTTGACAAATTGGTGTTGGCAACGCTGGCTCATGTCATCACTCATCAAATCATGTTCAGTGTGACCATATGTGGCAGGTGCCTGGTATTTTGGCAGGATTGGCCTCTTATTTTAGCCTCTGGCATGATCGGTTGAAGTTTTATAAAACCTGGCAGTATTTGGTAGTATTGGGGTATTAATATTAGGTTTCATTATGGCAACTAAAAATGGCAACCCTAGATACTTTGCCAGCATGATTTCCCTGTATTTCTCGTATTATATTTGTATCACATTCAGTAGGCCGGCCACATACATACGGAATTCCGAATCGGAATATCGAAACGGAATCCCGAAACGGAATTCCGTGAACACATCACACACATACGTTTATTTCCGTTCGGAATAACAAGGGTCAGTTGAGAGAGGTTAGCCATTGAGTCTAGACATTCTGGCAGCGAATAATGACGACGATTTTCTGATTGCGATTCCATTGTTGCTGTATCATTGTTACTGGGTGCATCCCCTTATCTCCCTAAGCCTGCAATATAGTCAATATTATGTAAAAAGATCTATCTATCCAGAGATATGTTTTAAATATGGATGTCTGAAAACTCTTTCGACGAATTATTAAATAAAATAAAATGAAAGGTCACGAAAAGCTATACACCTATAAGATTAAATGTAAAAACATACATAAACACACCTACTCACTTCGGTCGTGCGACAAACACTGAGCGCGTTCCGTACGGAATTTATGTATGTGTGTTGCGACTCGTACAAAATCTATGGAAGTCTTGCGTTCGGGCGGCTTTCCGTTCGGGATTCCGAACGCACAGGTGGTTATACGGGATCTCGAATCGGAAAATTCCGTACGGAAAAATACCGCGTGTTTGGCGGGTCATAGATTTTATATGGACTTGCTGCGTTCGGAATCTCGAATCTGAATATCGAAACGGAATCGAAACGGAATTCCGTATGTATGTAATGGCATAAACTTTAAAATTTTTGTAAAGTTGATACTCTTAAAACGAATACTTATTCATAAACACGAGTTTATGGTTAGTAATTCAATCACTCATAGAAGAGACGTACTTCAGTTTGGTATCGCATTAGTTTTCATGATAATATCTTGTTAATAATATTTCGTGGACGATAGTAATTATAGGTGGTGGTGATGAATCAAAATAAGAAAGGCCGTATTGAGCGGAGTGGGAGCAAGATCCTTTACTTTCGTCGTGGATCTCCAAAGCTAAAGATGATCCAGACAGTGTAACTGCAAATTGGCACCTGGCTGTCCGCTTTAAAGGAGCATGCCGCTACTGGTAAACATCAAAAAAATGAGTGGATTCAGCATGCGAAGAATATTCTCTCAAATAAATTTAATTAAGACAAAAACACGAAACAGATTTATAAACAATCATGTAGCGTTTATCTTGCACGTTAAACAAGGCATTGGTGAGCATGGCGATTGCATTGCATTCAAACCAACGAAAGATATGTTTCATTTTAATTTAATAAAAATATAGCATTTAAATGTGTATTTTACTTTTCTTAGTTTAATACAATGGTACATAAAGTTGGCAATATTTAGGCATTTTCACTACAGACTTTGGCAGGATTTGGGGCTTATAACCAAAGTAAGGTAGGATCTGTATTTTAAAGATGGTCACACTGATCATGTTGTTTGTTTTTAAAATTTAAATTCTAATGAAAAAGTCGTTTTCAGCTTTTAGGACGTATATATACAATAATATATGCCGTGAACTTAGCTTTGCTTCCTGTATAGGACAGTTCTAGTATATATACAGTAATCTATGGGACACAGGGACAGTTACTATTTACTGTACTCTTTGGACTTTGTTTTGAGCATTTGAGGATTTGAGGTTAAGTGAGAGATACAAGTGTCGTAGTTTTTTCGCTTAAATTTATTGTTTTATTAAGTGCTGTTGAGTTACTATAAAATTTTTTTTGTTAAATTTTTTGTCTTGGTGGTTGTTTTAACATCTGTAGATTAGTAAGTGTTTTTAGTTGTGCCGTTTTTATGTAAGTTTTAGTTGTAGAATTATAATGGAGGACGAACCTCCTGATCCCGAAAGGGTTCGCAATGACTCCTTTTCTTTACCCATTGATATTATCATAATAATATTAAAAATATAGTTTGTGACGGAGTCCAAAAAGTTGGACGAAACAGGATATCGGTTGAGTTTAAAACAGCAGCGGATGCAAACACTTTTATTGATCACCCAGCTTTTCAGATTTCTAAATATAAAGCAACTATCCCCTCATATAGTATCACTCGTATGGGGCTAGTCAGACATTTTCCCATAGAGTGGACATTAGAAGAGTTAATAGCAGCTAAAGAAATTCCCTCTGCATATGGTGCTATAATTAAAGCTCGCCGACTCAATAGACGATCAGTTAGTGACAGCAATAGCGTTTCATGGGTTCCAACTCAGACAGTAGTTTCAACTTTTCTGGACAAAATCTTCCACCCATATTTACTGTTTTACACCTCTATGCCAGTAGAAAAATAGGTTAAGGTTTAGAATCAAGTCGCCTTAATTTTCTGGATGGTTTATGAAAAACAACCACAAAGGGATGGAGCCCGCCATCCCCTTCTAACCTAACCTGTCCGAGTCGGGGTGACCCAAGCCCGAGCTCACTTCGCTTGCTCTTGCAGAATAAAACACCAAAATGTTAACTTTTATAATTTTTAATAAGTAAACATATCTTATTACTTCCACCATTTCAAAAACGTCGTTAAATAGCAATTGGTCTCCAGAGGGTAGCGAAGTCGTAGAAAACAGGAGGCAGATAATAATAATAAGAGCACATTCACGTAAACTCAGAAGCAACGGGACACTTATGATGCGAGTCGAAGTCGAGTATAAACGTAGTGATTATATTCTCGTTAGTCGAGTATATCTGTTACTGATTACTGTCAATGTCAAAGTTCCGTTTCAGGTATTAATTACTGATTTATGAATATTTTTAGAAAATTATATTAAATATTTTGACACAGCTCGCAGCTTAAATTGCATGGGGCACTTTAGATAAGCCCTCTTGACCCTCCCACAGTGACATACTCCTCAAATTCAGGTGACTTGATTCTAAACCCGAAAATATGTTTTCACTCATTCAGTGTCATAAATGTTGCAGATTTGGCCATGTTACTTCCCAGTGCCGATCATCCCCTCGCTGCTTTGTATGTGCACAGAATCATGAAGGTTTATCATGTACTAGGCAAACTCCTACTTGTCTATTCTGCTCAGGACCTCACATAGCAAAAGACCCTACCTGCCCTGAACATCTAAGGCAAAAATCTATTAAGCTAGTTATGTCACAAGAAAATATATCATATTTAGAAGCTGCAGCTAGATTTCCTCTGGTATGAAGATCCTTTGCTGACACAATAAGAAGCCCGCCTCATAATTCTCAACAGACCCCTTATCCCATAAATGACAGTCTTTCAACTCATTCGGCTCAGCCTTCACAATCTACATCATATAAAAAAACAATCTTCATTCCTCAACATACTTACAGCCAATCATTAAATTCTGGATATGATAAGCCAGCCCATCAGGCAATTGTTGAGAATCCTACTTCTTCCCTTCCAAATGGGTGTGCTTTACTGGGGAATAACAACATTTCTAATAATGATAACTTCTGCAAACTTATGATATCAATGTTAATTAACATGATTTGCCGTTTTAGTATAGAACTTCCAGAAATCCTGTTGTTATCATGGGAGATTTTAATATTCACCATACTTCATGGGGCTCACATCACTGCGATTCTCTATCATCTGAATTTCTAGATATGATAGACGACAAATCTTTGTATCCTTAATGATGGTTCTCCTACCCACCGTGTTTCACCTTCTCAGAACGTAAGAAGTGTAGTGGACTTGACTCTTCGTTCTTCCGACTTAGTTTCCCTTCTATCATGGAAAACATTACCAAATTCACATGGTAGTGATCACTATTCAATTTTTATCACATCTGTTGACTCTGCAAGAGCAAATTTTGAATTCAACCCCAAGTTAACATATAATTTATCAAAGGCAGACTGGCATCATTATTCTTCTGTCTTAGATCAAGCGATATCAACAATTCCTTCTTTGCATCATGAAAATGTGCATTCAGTCTATACAGAATTCAAAAATGCATTATTATTTTCCGCCATCATCTCACCTCCTTGGTGGGACCAGGATTGCACATCTGCTTGCAAAAAAGGAGTCTCTAATTAAAATACTCTTTGTCAATGACCATGGAAAACTACATTTCCTATAAACAAATAGCAGCTGAAACAATAAAATTGCTGTCTCAGAAGAAAAAAACCGGCTGGCATAGGTTTTGTTCTACTTTTAACAACTATTTTAAAAACTAAAACTGTATTTCTTGACATTCTGAACCACATTTTTGACTCAGGAATTCCTCCCAAAGAATGGAAGACCCAAATAACACTTCCTATTCTCAAACCGTGTAAAGCCAGTGAAGACTTTTCAAGTTACAGACCCATTGCACTGTCATGTACAATGGCAAAGATATTAGAACATCTGATAAAAATCGGTTAGAATGGTTCCTGAGAGTAAGGATGTTGCCAAAAGCCAATTTGGCTTTGAAAAGGCAAGCACTATGTACACTGCGGCCAAAGTTTAAGATACATTACATAACATACATAAACACTCACGCCTGTCACCCAGAGGGGTAGGCAGAGACTACGGACTTCCATTTGGCACGATCCTGGCACACCTCTTTCGCTCCTTTACATCCATATATCTACATACACGCTCGTCGGTTAAGGGTACTCTAATCTGGCCCATTTTCAATATATCGCCTATTTGGTCGATACCTTCCGTCTAGGGCCCTTTCCGACTCTGCCGTTCACTTCTGCAGCATAAATTTGCTTTGTCACTCTTTCTTCGTTCATTCTTTCTACATGACCAAACCACGAAGCATTCCTTTCTTAATCCTGGTCACAACGTCATCTTGCAAACCACACTTTTCTCTTATCACTATTTCCCACCCTGTCATTCAGATTTAGCCTATACTCCTTAATAACCGCATTTTCTACAGCATTCTACTCTCATGCTTCTTCTGCCAGACCTTTCTACCATACATTAAAGTAGGGACTAACACAACATTCTGAATTTCCACAATGAGTGTGAGGCCCCATATACTCTATTTCCTGCGTTCACTCGTCGTTCTATATCCTTATCATATCTACCATCCCTGCTAAATAAACATCCCAAATATACAAACTCATCCACTTGCTCAATCAACTCCTTCTATTCTTATTTCACATAACGTTTACTTTCTTCTCTTTCAAAACCATCACTTTCGTCTTACTTGCGTTCACTTTCATACCTCTTTCTTTTAATGATCGGTTCATTAAAGTAACCATCATTGTAACTCGGCCGACGATGCAAATATGACTTGATCATCGGCGTATTTTGACGTTTTTTCGTTAGTTTGACGGTTAACTCACCCATTCTCAACTCACATTCTTCAACTTTCAAAGTTTGCAAACAACTGTCCATAAATAGGTTAAACAGCCAGGGGGAAGCTACACAGCCCTGTCTGACACCTTTTGGATGCAAAACCAGTCAGTAGACCCGTTGATCCTGCACAAGCACTAGAGTCCCTATAAAGAGACTTCAATGCCTGTATCAGACCAGTGCCCAAACCAAATGAGTTAAGTGTTTGCCATAACACATTCCTGTCCACTCTGTCATAAGCCTTTTCCAAGTCCATGAAAGCACAAAAAACTTTCTGGTTTTTGGCCAAAAACTTCTCCGCAATCATGCGCATGGAAAATACTTGATCCGTACACCCATTCCTTTCTAAATCCAGCTTGCACATCCCAAATTTTCCATCAGTTTCTTCCATAACTCTTTCAATTAACACCTTAGCATACAGTTTACCCACATGCTAAATGCCTGATACACAGTAGTTTTACAGTCCTGCTGTGACCCTTTCCTTTATATATTGGGACTATAACGGCTTTGCACCAGTCTTCGGTACCCTTCAGTTCCCAACATAAATTAAACAAGGTGTACAGCAGGCCTGCCACCTCCCTCTCCAGCCCTTAGCATTTCAAGTGATACTCTATCATATCCGGCTGCCTTACCTGCTTTCATGCTTTTCATTGCTTTCATTATTTCATCTACACTTATCTCCCTACCTCTCTCCTTCTTTGAATTTCTTTTCACTTAATTCAGACGACCCTTCACTCATAAACACGCTTTCAAAGTATTCCTTCCATCTCTTTAAATTCGAAACTTCATCATTCAGCATACAGCCATTCTCGTCTCGTATAGCATTCATTCTAGGCTGTTTTGAATTTCTCCTAGCAGTTCTTACGAGTTTCCAGAACATTTTAATATTTGCCTGGAAGTTATCAGATATCCTTCGATCATTCTTATGCGTTCTTTCTTGCTTTTTCCTTCCAACAACTTCTTTTACTCTCTTATTTATAAGTCTAAAGTCTGCCTTTTTTCTTTCAATCTCATCATTCATACCGCCAGAATTACCAGCTTTGGTTGCCAGTAAATCTAGCCATGCTCTCTTCTTTGCTTCAACTTCCATCCGAATCTCATCATCCCACCACACGTATTATTTTTCCTTTCATTCGTTCTCTTACTTACCACATACTTCGGTGGCTGCATCCACCAAAACTTTCTTAACATTATTCCATACAGTCTTCAGGTCTAAATCATTCATACATATTTCATTCAAACCATTTATATTCTCCTCAGTCTACATTTATACTTATCTTTCACACCTTCATCTTGTAACCTCTCTGTTCTTATACGCTGTAACGCAGTGGTAGACACAGATGTCCGATGCCGCCAACGCCTGAATAGACCATTAATTCGGCATAAGACCAAGTAATGATCCGTCCTATGTTGGACCCCGGTAAACTCTTGTATCTACTGCGCTCCATTCTTTCATCCACAATTATGAAATCTATCATGCTTCTATCATCACCTCTTCCCATGTATACATGTGAATCCTCTTATGGCGAAAGAAAGTATTCGTCACAAAAGATTCTTTTCCTCATACGGCGAGGAGGTCTTCACCATTCTCATTTACACTTTCATCGCCAAACCTAATATCCTTTCATAACCAGACCTCTTCACCCCAACCCTTCCATTAAAATCTCCTAACATAATGATATTTTCATTTCCTTACATTTCATCAACACCATCCTTACCATGTCCCAAAACTGCTCTCGGATATAAGTGGGCAGACATGTCTGGGCGACACCTAGCACAAACAACTTCTTTAAGCCCACTTTCATTCGTATCCATAGCAGCCTTGGGCTTACACATTCATACTCTTTCACATTGACCCATTCTTTCTGAAAGGATGACACCGACTCCTGGCATGCCCGCTCGGTCTCGTCTACACCAGACCAGTAAGCGGTATACATGCCATGTGCAGTGGCATCCTTTCCCTTTCATTCGTCTCATTTACATAACACATCTATTCCTCTATCATTCATCATTTCGCATATTTCATCCATCTTATCATTCATTGCTCCACACATTCAGCGCCAGACGGGCCTCCGCAATCCACTTTTCGCCCCTCCGGGAACAGAACGTGACGGGTGGCGAACCTCGTCGCCGGTTTTACTACCAGATTCTTGCACCTGCCCCATTAAAGGGCGCCGGGCCGGGGCCATTTCTTTAATGTGTTGGCTCATGGTGCGATCTAAAGTGGTAGATTTTACGCCGCTACCATACGGCGAGGCCGAGTCTATCCTTCGGCTTTGTCGCTCGCTTAACACCAGGGACACGTAGGGTGGGCGGTTCAGACCTTCTCAGGTATACGTTTGGTATCTATAAATTAAATAAAACTAGTTTACGGATTTTATCGCGTATAACTTATTTTATATTCCCGACGTTTCAAGTGCTTTACCACCCATGGTCACAGGGGGTACTGGGGTGTTTGACGTCCCAATGTCATAGTTAACCACGGTTACCTCCAGATTAAAATTATTAATTTTTGTTCCGATCTACGCACGAACAAAAATTAAAAAAAAAAAATTAAAGAAAATTAATAATTTTAATCTGGAGGTAACCGTGGTTAACTATGACATTGGGACGTCAACCCTCAGTCCCCGTGACCATGATGCTCCAGGCGTCAAAAATATAAAATAAGTTATATACGCGATAAAATCCGTAAACTATTTTATTAAATAATGAGTGTTCGCGTAAATATAAGAAATCATTATATCTATAAATTGTTAGAAATCCCATAAGATAAATAAAAGAAATGTACACCTGCATATTCTATTGTTAATATCGAATATCTAAAGTCATTCTTTTATTTACTTTCAAGTTATGGACAATAAACATGTATTGTTTTCAAACACGACAAACGCTGCGTTAGAGCCAGGTGGTAGAGTCATAGTTTTGTTTCCATTGGTCAATAATTAGGATTATTTAGCTTCTAAATACATGTGTTTCCGACTTATTATTACCTGAGTTTACATGGTTTTGTTCTGAAACAATCTCAATTAGTCTAAACTTGTGGTTTCTACAGTGAAGACGTCTTAAAATTGGAAACACGCGAAATTAGCAGTGAAGTGCGTTCTGCCATCGTTGTTTTACATAATGAGGCAAATCTGAATGTGAGATTGCTTTACAATTGAAGTTATCGAAGACTTGTGTTCATGGCACAATAGCTCAATACAGAGACAGGCACTTTTCAGATCGTTCACGTTCGGAAGGCCGAGCTACTACGTCAAGTGAAGATCATTTCATTGTTGTTACCAGCAAGCGAAATAGACGCTTAACAGCACCGTAAATCAGCGTTGAAGTAAACAAAACCCGAGTTAAACCTTTATCATTGACTACAGTAAACGGCAACTGAGAGATGCGAAAGTATGCCGTGTCGCCGTTCGAAAACCTCTGCTAAGGCCACAAAACGAAAAAACGATGCAATGGGCCTTACCCATCAAGATTGGACTGAAGAAGATTTTAAAAGTTCTTTGGACCGATGAACCTAAGTTTGAGCTATTCGGTTCAAAACGAAGAATTTACGTTCGATGCAGTGACCAAGAAAAGATGATGCCAGACTGTGTAGTCCCAATCAAGCATAGTGGTGGCTCAATTATGGTCTGGGGTTGCTTTTCTAGCCAAGGAACTGGCGATTTGATCAAAATTGACGGAATTATGAAAAGGAAGATTACAAAAAAATTTAGAACAAAATGCCATTCCTTCAGGGTTGATGGATGGACGGGAAGATGGATTCATTTCCAACAGGACAATGATCCTAAGCAACTCAAAATTATGCAGAGGATATTTGGAAGAGAAAGAGGCACAAGGGTGTTAAAAACATGGTTTGGCCTCCTCAGAGCCCGGATCTCAATCCCATTGAACTTTTGTGGAAAGAGCTTGATAGGAACGTCCGTAATTGTGGTCCATCCTCGCGAGAAGAAATGTGGAATGCTGTGCGAAATTTGGAGCAATATATCACAAGACACCATCAACAAATTGATTGCCCATGCCGAGACTTGTGAAAAAGTTATAGAATGCAGAGGAGGATTTTTGATGAAAAATCAGTTTAGCTAACCATATATTTTTTTATAAATATTTCCGTATCATTGATTGTCTTTAATTAATATTTTTATTGGAGTTTTATTTAATTTTCCTACTTTAATTAAGGTGGTCTTAAACTTTTGGCCGGCAGTGTATAGCCTCAGTACACTAGTAACTGACATCCGCATTGCTTTTTCTAAAAATAAATACCTTGTTGGAGTTTTTCTCGATGTTTCGTCCGCATACGACAATGTATGTACTTCTTCCTGTACTCAGGCAAAAAATACTGAAGCTGAGTATACCAGTTAAGTAGTAAACTATATATCGAACTTTTTCTCTTCTCGGTCTATTTTAATAAATTTTCAAAACTCACTACTCCCCCCGACATATTTGGAAAGGTCTTCCACAAGGCTCAGTCCTCAGTCCTATTCTCTATACTATCTACACTTTCGATTTAGATCTTGCAGTCAACTCATTTTGTAATGTCCTACAGTATGCAGATGATTTAGCCCTATATATTTCTACAGACAACCTGACTTCAGCTAATTTAAATTCCGGTTAAATTATACCATGGAATATTTACAATGCTGGTTAACTGATCATGGTCTATCTCTCTCTGTTTCCAAAAGCAGTATAGTGATTTTTACTCGCCATAAGAATGTCCCTAATATTCCAGTTTTATATAGAGGCTTACCTATTCCTATTGGGGACAAGTATATGAGGAGTATGGTGGGGATCTCACTCCTTTTCACAAAAGCTATTATACAATGCTGTAATTCATAGTCATTTAGATTATGGATGCTTTCTTTTAGAGCCATGCAATAAATCATCACTTAAAAGTTTAGACAAGATACAGTATAAATGTCTCCGCATTATAATTGGTGCAAGGAAATCTTAGCCGATTAATGCCCTTCAGGTAGAGTGTGTTGATCCCCCTCTCAACATAAGAAGACAATATCTTTCAGACAGATTCTTCTTTAAGATCTGTCAACTCTCTTCTCATCCCCTAATTCCCAGGCTACACCTCCTCTCAGAATTTTTATCTTCAAGTAGGTACTGGCTCCATAAAGATTGTCCACATTTATTTAATAGCTTAGTCTCATTTCTCCAAATTCCTGGGCCCATTTTCTCATGCAATACAAGTCCACTCTTTAATACTCCTTTCAAAGCTATTATATATCAACCTAACATTCACCTTGACCTAGATATTGGAAAAGGTTCCCCTGAGGCAGAATTAAAATTAAAAGAAGCCATAAGGAAAAATGGAAAGATTTGACCATGTATACAGATGCATCCAAAAATACTGATGATGGCTGTACCGTGCAGCTGTCTGGATTCCCAGGTTTAAAATAATCCTTAGCTTTAAGTGCCCTTCATTATGTTCCATTTTACTGCTGAGACAATCCATGAAGCTCTGCTATATATTTGAATCACATAGCCTAGACAAGACAGTGATTTTAGCGATTCTAAGAGTTGTTTATCTGCTATTTTGACTAACCAATTTCAAAGTAAATATAAATTTCTCCTCATTATTGATATAAAAGCATTCTGTATAGGTGTCATTTCTGTCTGTTTAGCCTGGATACCTAGTCATAGTGGTATCTGTGAAAGGAAAAAAAGATTTGTGTGCCAAAGAGGCTACTATAAATGGCACCCACTAAATATTACTTATTCCCATGACTTGCTTCACTTGCTAGGAAAAACTGGTTAACACATGGTATGAGATATGGAAAGCATCACAAATACTAAAGGCAAGCTATGCTGCTATACAAGATAATATTCCATCAAGACCTTGGTTTTCATATTTAATAAAGCAAACAAACATACTACTGCTATTGTCTGCCGGTTAAAATTGGACACGCCTGTACCTATGTTCACCTAGCTAAACTCAGGATTAGGGATGGTTCTCTGTGTGAATGTGGTTTAGATGAAACACTAACTATTTTTTAACTGCACCAAATTGTCATCATCTCTTTCGATTATCTGCCCCCTGACATCCCTCGTCCCATAGACTTTAACTCCTTCTAATCTTCCCAAAATCATATAAAATATACAAAAGAGGTATCTTTGTATATATTTTATATGATTTATTAACTCTAACAATATTAAATTGTAATTTATTTGTCATATAATAACACATTAGTATTGTTCTAAACATTGTCTCTTTTGTTTTAGGTAATTCAACAGATAAGTTGACCAAAATCAGTCACAAAATATTCGTTGTTACTTATTCTTGTATTATCAATTTCCCTTTTTAAGTAAAGTTTGTGTCCCAATTAAACCTTTTCGCATGTAACATGTCATTGGCGAATTCATCGTAACCGCCTAAAGGAAGAAGAAGAAGAGTCGTTTTATGCGTAATTAAATAAATTTGAGGACGTAACATAAACATAAATACATCAAAAGTGAAGTAATAACGTGAACTTTCTTACTTCTTGAAGAATTCCACAACTAATTGAAACTAAACTAAAATTAAGAAGAGAATACGTATACCGCACATAACCTATTTGTTCCTAAATGTACTGGTTATTACAATAAAAAGACATGTCCAGGGTAATTTCTTTATTATTATATCGATAGATGTAGGTGGCTCAGGTTTGGGAGGCCTATGTTCAGTAGTGAACTTGTGAAGGGCTGTAAAGATGATGATGATGATGGTGTATATGAATGTGATCTTTGACAAATAAAATTTTAATTTACTATGCTAAAAACAATGATTTCATTCATACATTCATGATAGCATGATTGCATATAATAGCTGCTGTGCAGTTGGTAGCTTCCAAGCATATTAATTGTTATTACTACTCTTCCAGGAAAACATTATCAGTCATCATCATTATCATCATCAAATATGACTAGTATTCAAAAAAAATGACTAGTATTTTATATCAATTACTGACTTAACATGAAGATAAATAATGCTTTCAGGATATAAGATCATTTTTAAGGTGCGAAAACCTGATGATGGAGACAGTGATATTATACCTGAATCACCCCAAGTACAAATTAAAAATAAGGTAGCTTAATTAATTTTACATTTAATGTTATTCATTTAACATAATCATCATATTTGGGTGTATTTTAGTCCTGACACCTTTGTCTGTCTGAGTACTTTTTGATAGAATAAGGGTGACAAAAGAGCATATATAGTTCACCTCATGGTAACTGGATGTTGTAGCCCATAGTAATCTACATCTATCCTTGATTAAGAATCAAAATGCTGAGGACTAAGATGGAATGCCTTGTTTCAAGTAAAAGGGTCTCCGACCCTCTACAGTCACCATATGAAACATAGCAGCATTAAACTGCTATTCTATGCTGGTATTCTGTGAGAGTGCGGTCCCTCTCCGGTCAAGCCGACCCATTCGTTTTATAACCATAGTATAGCTGCAGCATGGTATATGTCACTGCATTTCTGAAGTCTGACATATAAAAATATTTCAAAAAAATTTAGTCTTAAGGTAAAGAGTACTACTTTACATCAGTAGGCTTTACCCCTCTTTGAAATGAGAATTATACAGGTAATATACAGGGTTATTTTTCAAAGAGTAGCCGAATTTTAAACTTAAGTTCAAATATATAAATAATGACATACCGTTATTGCAGTTTTTGAAAATACGAGGAAATAAGGCTTCTACTTTTATTTGAAATTATCCCAAATTGAATGTGATTTATGGGCAACAACGTTTTTGCCTACCGATCGACCCTTACAAATGTGTGCATGCACAGTAAAATCAGTTAAAATAATGCTGAACCTTCTGCAAATTTGGCCAGTTATTGCAAAATAACCCTGTATAGGCAGTATATAATATGGGTAATATATAAAAATAGTAGAGTGTATAATATAGATAACAGTTTTTCTTCAGTGAAGTTGTATATGTGGTAATTTTACTTTGGAAATATTTATACATCTATAATATCTCAGTGATATGATATATTAATCTGTTTTTTAGGTTAAACGGTCTCGGCGAAAGAGAGCATTATCTGATGATTCTGATGAATCTTCACCAAAAGAAAAGGTGCAAAAGAAAAGCTGTGAAAAAGGTTTGAGAACAAAAAAGGATGAATCATCAAAAAATACACTTAAAGAAGTCAAAACAGCTGATCTATTTGGTAATGGAATCATAAAAAGGTCAGAGCCTTTGGCAAAAAAAACTAAAGCCACTGAAACTGGAATTCATTCAGACAATGAATTTGAAATGAGTCTTTTAGAGTTAGATGAAATTGAGGAGCAAAACACTGCAAATTGTTCTAACAAAAAAGAAACGGGTAATGCATCAATAACTGAGAAAATAGTTGTAAAGGAAATCCAGAAAAATGATTCACCATCAAAATCAAATACTCATTCTGTAAGCAGCAAAGAAGAACATTTGTTACCTAAAAATGAGAAAACTTATGAGGTAGCAAATTCAAAAGAAACAAAAAAGAAAATTGCAATAGATAGTTCTTGTGTTGACAACATTAAGACAGAAAACAATGATATTAAGGAAGGTGCTAAAAAGGCAGATTTTAGTGAATTTATTGAAAGCCACGACAGCATAGCTCCTAAAGAAAATACACCAAAAAGTAACAAACGAAAATTAGACAAAAGCTTAAATGAATCGGGTATGTTATAGTACAGAAATTTTGTAACCTTATTTAAATATGAATATAAAGAAAAACTATTGTTGTGAATAGTCTAATTCCTATTTAGATAAAACATTGTTGTAGCAGATGCATCAAAGGTACAAGAAGTCTGTTACAGTTATTGTCAATCTGCAGGTCAAGCATGATGATTAAGGTAAATCCGTCTTACGACAGAAGATGCCCATGTCCAACATTTTATGTGGTAGGGCAATGCTGCAGCTATTTTAAAGTACTAGCATGAATGGGTTGGCTCGACTGGGGAAGGACCACGCTCTCACGGAATTCCAGCTTAAAAAGCAGCGTAATGCTGCTGTGTTTCGTATGGTGAGTGTAGATAGATATAGAGAACTAGAGACCCTTTTCACTGGAAACGAGACATTCCATCTTAACCCTTAGGGGTTAAGGGGTGAGGTAATTGAGAATAGACGTAGATATATATCATCCACTTACCATCAGGTGGACTGTGTGCTCGTTTATCACCCTATTTATATTAAAAAAAAACATATAAATAGAGTGATAAACGAGTGGACTATTACGGCCTGATGATGAAGAAGATTTTATTTAGTGTATATTTTTAGATAATACAAACTATTTATTCAAAGTAAATAAATAAAATAAACAAAATACACGTCAATAGGAAACTAAAGCAGTTAAAAAGTATCAAGTTTTTTTGTGCATAAATTACAAAGTGGTTATGACGTGTAATGTTGTAATAAGTTAAAATGATCATAATAAAGGCTTTTAAATTAATAATTAGGGTTTGATATTTTTCAGTTCTAACAGATGAGGAAAAATATGAAAGACGATCAATGTCTGCTGCATTGTATAAGAATTATTTGAACAGATCAGGTCCTAAGCATTTGGGAGCTAAAGAGCTACCTCAGGTGAATTT